>CABFOV010003064.1:44939-72097 GCA_902141375.1 Timema poppense
GGGGATATCATTTTTAAAGCAGGTATTTGTATTCCAATGTTAAGTAGAACACATAATTTTATCTGTCAAAAGATTTTAAATACATAGTTTTCATTTATAAAGTGCACGTAATATTTATTTGCTTGCAACCATTTTATGTGTATTTAGAATGGCTTAAACCAAACCATCTAAAGCGAGTCATTAGAGGCAAATTATTACTGAATTCGGAGAAGATATTTTTTCTACAGAGAGTGAAATACTTTTCTGTAAAATATGTGAATTTAAAGTGGCTGTCATTAGATAAAATATTTAACCATTCAAAATCATACCATTCGTAACAAACATGTTCGTAGTATCCAGAATATCGATAAAAAGAAAACCTCTCAACTATTACTTGCACAAAATGCATTCTCGTATCAAGGAAAGTCCTCAACATGTTATAAAGATTTGTGTGACGTTCTGGTATCTGCAAACATACCTCTGTGTAAAATGAGCAATGTTAAACTAAAGGACTTCCTAGGAATGTACACGGGTCATTCTATTCCAGACAAGTCCACACCTAGGAGAAACTGGAAATGCACTGACCTGGAGAGACGTTTTGGCTTACATGTATAATGTAAATCTTGCCTCTTGTAATAAATACATTTTATTATGGAATTTCAATAACATTTTGTAAGTCTTTTTTGAAAATTTAGAGTCATTATTTAGAATTTTTAGTGTAATTTTATAGGTAATTTATTTACAATTTTAAGGTGATTGAAATCCGGGCCCTGATGTTCAAAGTCAGAAAAAGAGAGTGCGCATACACAAAGGAAGAATAGGGAAGTTGTGGTGGGACTGCGCTATGGAGGCAGAGACCAGTAAATAAGATGACAAACACTCCCTTAACTTTACGTGCAGTAGATTCCCAGCTTAAATTAGAAATTAAATACAATCATCTTATTACTTTTACTGATCATCCGCATATTTACACTAATAATTTAGGGATGAGAAAGGGAATTTTCTAGGTAACATACACAAATTTGCGTGGGAACTATTTAGGAAAAAAATTCTCTAGCCGGGTCTAGATTTGAACCTTGACCTTCCTGTCATCACCAACCTAGATAAGACGAAGTTAAAGATTATGTCCGCGTGCCCTTCATGCGTGTTAGTGAAGTGTAGAGAGGTTTTTATTTTCACCTAGTGTTTATAAAAGAGAGGAAAACCGGGAAAGAAAACTCGGAAAATATTTAAGTGATATTAATTATTTTATTTCATTCTCAAGACGCAACTGCCTGAGATATGAATCCCATATTTTCCGTGAAAGGCGACAAGGTTAGATACAAAGTTTAGTGTCCTTAGATCAATCGGCCACAGATACTACCCTTATTAAAATAAATAAATGCAAAATACCACTAATTTTCAAACAAATATTACTTTGAAAGCTTATATTTAGATAAAATTCAAAATAAAAAAATAGAATTATATTAAAATATGGTGTCCAAATTGCTTTAATATTTCCATTGACAAGTGGACATGTCAAAAGCGTCTCATCTCGTTTGGTTTGACGGTGATGGGGGAGGAGAGGCGTTCACATCCCATAAATGTTTTATTCCAACTGGTTTGTAATTTCCATTTAAACAAATGCTGATAAGCTCCCATTAATTTCCTTCTCATTGGAGTAAAGATACGGATGTACCAAACGGGTAGTAAGACACAGGTAGCAGAAGAAAGAGAAAAAAACAAAAACAAAGTGGGACATTTATTAGAGCAGCTCAATGTGGTTTTGAATAAATGGGGAAATGTTGATTGTTACTCCCTCACCTTCTCCAGCATACTCTCTCTAATCCTACTTCATCAACTTGGACCTCATTGAAAAAACATATATTAAATAGTTAACAATATTCCTTTAGCACTCTCAAAATGTACTAAGTTAATTAGCTAGGGATGAGGAATGTTAAATTTAGAGGAAGTGTAACCGCATTTGCATGGAGGGCGAGTAGAAATCAATTCGGTTAAAACCAACCCAAGTACGCTTAAGCAGGATTCAAACCAATTATCACCCTATTATTGGTAGTTAAGACTATCGCCTATGCTGCCTTCGACCATTTAACCACCAAAGCGAGTCATTTTGTCAAAAGATCTAGACACAATTATTTGTTTATTCTTTCTCTACACAAATCTATTGAATATTATTGTCTGAAAATTTGTTCAATGCTCCCCTGTCAAAACTACCCCAGCTTACGGTACCTGGGAATGGCCTGAGTGGCCCTTCTACCCCCTCCTCTTCCATTATCTCTATGATGTGCTCTACTGAGTAATTCAGAATGTCATTTCGACTATAGCATATATTTTTGATGTTACCACTTTTCAGAATCTTCTGCCCTGTGTTGAACCCCAGAAATATCACCGACTACAGGATTAAGAAGAAGATGATGAAACATTCACAAAGGGAATACTTACAACGTAGACAATGATAAGTCTACACCCGTTTACTGACAAGTGACTGTATTTAGAACTTGTCGCGAGCCAGATACGATAGCCTATTTGAGAACATATTTTCTAATACTGGAGGGGTCAAATATATAGTTTTCCAAGTGATTCACAAGAAAATGGGATAGGAGTTACTTGAAATGTATTATAAAATCAACTCATTTTAATTATCTGTAATAAATCTTTACTTAATCTTAGATATACTTAATTGTTAAGGCCATTTTCAGTTGTTGAGATTACGAGAAAATTGCAGAACCAATTTTGACAAACAAACACTCATTTTTAAGGTCATTCAACGGCAAAAATTATTTCACAGTGGTTCAATGATTTCACTAGCTATTGCTAAGGTAGAGTAATTAATAATCATTGTATATGGCTGAAATTTAGTATAAACAGACATTCATTTAAGATAGACAAAAGTAATATTTATATTATTACTTTAATTAATATTATACTTATTATAATTAATTATTAATATTATATTATTGTTATTTATACTATAAATATTATTAATATTAATCAAATTATAAATATTATTATAGATATTTAATTGTGTATACGTGTTTGTCTAGTTATACCATTTATTTCAGCCCCCAAACATTAATTACTTCACCCTAACAATGGTGCGCATAAACCATAAAATAGTAAGTTTTACCCCTAACAAGTCGTGAACTGTAATGATTAGAAATCATTAACTCACCTAAATACAGAGTTGTAACGAGTTACAAGTTGACGTTATATAAAATGGGTCAACACTCACCGATACCCGTGATAAGCTACAACACAAACTCCAACACCAAACAAGCGTCTAACCCAAACGGGTAGTAAGACGCGGTGCTAAATATTGTTATTATCCTACACCAAAGCACGAGCTCTGACCTCCACTCTCCAACTTGCACAACTGACTTAGCGGAGCCTTCAACTGACTGTCTTCTCGGGACTCGATCGGCGGCCGGCCGGAAACGATTGAGGTTCCACGTGGCCAGACGAAGCTATCACTTCCACCGCTAGGACAACCTGGAATATTCTAGCTGCTGCCAGACGCATTCTTTGCTGTTATGTTTGTTCTATCGTCTTACCCCCTCCTTCCCTTGCCCCGTCTCTCTGTAGATACAATAATGTATATATATAGTGATCGCGATTTTGAATAGTCGCCTATTATACCATCGACTGAGCTTGGTGATGACGGTGACTAGGGGACGTAATTTATTTAATATTCAAAATTCCATTTTTGGCATAATGGGGGAAATATTGTCTAAATTATTGTTTGGGACTTATAAATATTTTAACTTAGAATTATGAAATGTTTCCCGCAGGTCAATGCGAATGCGCTTTTATTTTCTCTCGTTGTACGTGGATTAATTCATTCTAATTGTACTATTTCGTTTTGTTATATATAAATAAGGTATATTTAATTTCATGTATATATTTCGGCCACGCTATGGCGAGCTCTGCGTCTCGGGCTTACCGTACGTCCTTTCTAGTTCGCGTGTTTAGTGTATATGGGTTTATTTAGATATCTATTTAACTGAGAGCACAGGGTACTTAGGTGTTAGTGTTGAGACTTGGCCTAACGTCTTATTCTTTCTATTGTTTTGGTTCAACGTTATATTGATTTCTTTAGATCTAAAGGCACGTAAATGTTTATCATTTATTGCCTAAATTTAGATGTATGCTAAGAGTTGAAATGTAGTATCGTTTCTTGCACTTATGCTATAACCGAGGGAACCATAGAAGGAACCATAAATTTCCATGATGACGATTAATATTACTGTTGAACTGACAACCAGTTATAACTATATGTTTCCCTTTTTTATTTTCAGATATTGTAATGCCAATTAATTCCTTTATCTCAGCAGAGTTATTTAAATCTGAGAGGAGAAGCGCTTCACGCCATATTGTTATATTTTGCTCTAATTATGTATTTACCTTCTATTTTGTCTAAAATAAAACAAACTATGTTTATGATTATTAAACTTCTTGTCTGGTTTTCCCATCACACTTCCAATAATGTTAGTTAATTGTTACAAGAGGTTTACAGGTTGTTCCAAAAGTCACGGAAACCAAAGATAATACTTGTATTTTGTACCATATAATATATACATATAATGTAAACTAAACAATAAATCATAAGGGGATCTTAGAAGGTGTTGAAAGTGTGATCCTCCTTCTCTGTAGTACAAATTCACTCGTTTTACCATATTTATAGACACATGATATATAATTGACTGGGGTATGGTTACAATTCACCTTTCAATGTTGGTTTGCAATTCAGTCAATGTTCTAGTGTTGTTTGCATATATTGTATGTTTTAAGTTTACCCACAGAAAAAAATCAGGTAGCTTTAGGTATGGGAGACGAGGGGGCCACAAACCCTTAGAAATCACACGATCACTAAAAAAACTCAGCCAGCATTGTCATGGTGGAATTGGCTGTGTGTGCAGTGAATCCATCTTCCTGAAATCAGCATTAACTTTCTGTTTCCTCCAGTAATGCAATAAACTGAATAGCAAATTCCTTGTAATGTTCAGCATCAACAGTTTCTCTAAAGAAAATCCAGCACCATACGATGTGAAATTGCACACCACACTTCAATCTTATATCTGTGTAAAGGCACCTCATGGAAAACGTGTTGGATTTCAGAGCTCCAAAACATAATGTTCTGATTGTTTACATAACCACTTAAACGAAACCATGCCATGGCCTTAAAATAATGTTCCAAAATCAATACTCGCTCAGCTCATCAAAAGCTCATCTTACACTTTCAAATGCTGTAACTCAACTGGCTAGACCAAGTGTGTATCTCAAGGTCACATGGCCTGCATAACACCCGGCCAACATTACTGTGTTACCATACATATAAACTACATGTTCTACTGCGAGAAATCTCCTTTTAAAAACAGGGTTGCGCGAATTTGGGATCACTCTCTATAAAACTTATTTATATTTCACGCCCTTTTTCTCAAAAATTGAAGCCACAAAACTATTCATTTTATTTATTTATCCATCCACACGTATGAATGTATGAATGTATGAATGTATGAATGTATGAATGTATGTATGTATGTATGTATGTATGTATGTATACTATGTATGTATGTATGTATATATCTATCTATGTAATTTTTTTTATTGGAGGAGAAAAATCTTTCAAAGACACCGCTCATTTGAAAGTGTGATGGTCGGTAGTGTGGGATTTACACCCACTAAAAAACCTATTCTCCTCTTTCCCCGCACATAATTGCTAGGAAGACTGAGTCGGAACCGCGTTAGCATTACTTCAACCCAGTCCGTGTTGCGTCATACGACGTCCGCTCCTGTTTCACTGGTCCCTCTCTGAGGTTTTCTTTAAAGAGGCGCTGCGCGTAGGCAGCGATTTATTTCCAATTTTCTTCTCGCTGTAGCATATGGACCACTAGGCTCGTAGGATCGAGAGGTTTGCCTATGGTTGTTTCGGTTTTGGCTCTGCAATTCTTCCAGCGCTCGCACTCAAAAAACGTGTGCTCAGCGTTATCGATTTTGTCCGGGCAGTACATGCACCTCGGAGTGTGGTGTAAGCCCATTTTATGTAGATATGCGTTAAACGAGCCATGTTCCTTCAGCAGTTGCGTTAGGAAAAAGTCTGTTTCGCCGTGGTTTCAAGTGATCCAAACTTTGATGCTCGGGATCAGGCGAGCTGTCCATCTGCCCTTGTCACAGGCCTTCCATCTGTTTTCTCATTCTTTCTGCGTTTCTGCCTTCACTCCTGCTCTGGCCTCGGTCATGTTGTCCCCTCTAGTTTTGAGATCATAGTGTTTTACTCTCTCCGATGCTAGTAGGTCGATAGGTGTCACCCCCGCTATAGCCAGTACGGCTGCTTCGGAGACCGTACAGTAGGCACAGGTGACACTGAGGGACCCTCGCCGTTGTACTGCCGCTATCTTACGCCGATAGGTATTTTGCTTCAGGACATCTGCCCATATTTTCACTCCATAGAGCAGGATTGAGTGGAGTACGTCCAGAAGAACACTTCTCTTTTTATTTCGTGGACCCATTGTTTTGGCCATGATTCTTGATAGGCTGGATAGCGTCTTACTAGCTTTTATGTATGCCCATTCTAAGTGTTCGCGAAAGGTCAGCTTTTCATCTATGATCACTCCCAGATAGCGCTATGCCCTTGTTGACGTCAATGTTGTCACGCAAATGTCTACGTTAAAGGGTTTAGGGAACCATATTTGACGCGTCAGCACAACCATCACCGTTTTTTGTTTGGCTAGTTTTAACTTGTGTTCTTCAAGCCAGGTTTCGACAGCGTCAATGGTAGACCGGACCAGGAGTTTGGCCTCCTCAACGCTGTCCGCCACTACTGTGGCCGCGACGTCATCAGCGAAATTAGTTAACTGTACTTGCCTTGGTAAAGTAATCTCCAGTAGTTCGTCGTAATTTGCGTTCCATAGTTCGGGTCCCAATACCGAACTATGTGGTACGCCAGCCGTTACCGGGTATTTTTGGGGGCCTTCTGTGGTTTTGACTATTAACGTTCTTGCGTCAAGATAATCCTTAACTATGGCCAAGTTCTCTTTTTTTATGTTGAACCAATGCTCCAGTGCGCACATGATGTCATCCCATCTCCCGCTGTTGAAAGCGTTTCTTACGTCGAGCGTGAGGAGGATGCAGACTTTGCGAGATTTAAGATTACCAGACCACGCTTCGGCTGTAATCCCTATGATATTCTTAATCGCGCCGATCGTCGATCGGCCCTTTCGAAAGTCATGTAGATTTTCGGCAAAGCCACCAACGCAGTCGATGTCGTTTCGAAGTCTAACCTGTATCAGCTTTTCGAACAATTTCCCGGCGATGTATAGCATGCAGATTGGCCTAAAAGACGAAGGTGTTAAGGGGGTGCCTTCCCTTAATCAATGAGGACCAGTCTTTGGCGCTTCCAGATGGTAGCAAACGTGCCGGTTGGAGGTCACGCATTATATGCATTCAGCAGTAGGTCCGGGAATTCCTGGGCTATAATCTTAATCATTGACGTTGGAATTGCGTTGGGGCCAGGTGCCTTCCCTGTTTTGAGGGTCTTAGCTGCATCTTGCAGCTCCTTTGTTGTGAAAGATGAAACTTCACCACTGTTTGCATAATGCCTTTTTTTCTCGTGGTGGGTGTTTTGGAAACAGCTCCACTACAATGCTGTTCATTATGGCCGGGGGTTTTGGCACTTCTGGTGAAGCCTTTCCGAGGTTTTTTTAACTACAATTTGGTAAGCTTTGCCCCAAATATCCTATTCAAGATCGTTGCAGATTTCCTTCCACAGTGTTACTTTGCTTGCCTTAATGGTATAATTCAGTTACTTTTTGGCCTTTTTGTACTCGCTAGAGTATAAGGCATGGTCAAGGCTGAGTTTTGCGACTCTCGTTGCTCGACGACGAAGTGTAAGACATCTCTCTTTGAGCGCCACGATTTCTGATGTCCACCAATATACCGGCCTATTAGAGCCCTGGTTTTTCAGACGCGTCATAGAGGTGAAAGGGACGCGCGTAGAGCCTCTAAGTTGAGCATTTTAGCGTTCCACCTCCGTTCATCAGGACCTTTTTGCGTTGATGGAGGGGAAGACCCTTCAACACTGAATTTGATTTGTTGATGATCGCTACCACTATATTCTTCCGAGACTTTCCAGTTTTTGATCCTGCTGGCCATTATTGGGGTCCCCAGTGAGATGTCGAGAATAGACTCGTGGTACCCCAGTCTTCTGAAGGTTGAGGTGTTTCAAGTGTTCAGGACTGTAAGGTCGAGCCTTGCAGCAAAGTCTGCGACTTTGTTTCATGTGGTGTCTGAGAAATCTGCTCCCCATTCGGCAGATTTAGCGTTGAAGTCACCAGGTACGATGACTTCGCTATTGAAATCGCTAATAGCGTCTTCGATGCTAGCCAGATTTTGGCGGAACACACTAATCCCTTCATTAGGTGAAAGGTAGACGCTAATGAAGTAAGTCTTGGAGGTTTTTAGCCAGACAAAACATTCACCGCAACCACTTTTGCTAGTGGTGACCTTGTTTGGATTTACAGTCCAGATCGCCTAAGTGCTGGTTTTATCCGTGAACCACGTCCTATCTCGGAGGTTTGAGTGTTGCTCGCAGATGATGCAAACGTCAATCTTGTCTTCGAAGACACGCTGATATAGTAGGCCCTGCGCAAGCACGCACCTGTTCAAATTTCCTTGGAGTACGCGCGTCAATTCTGCGATCTTGTAGCTTGAGCTAGTTCAACACGGAATGCCTTACAGGCCCCCGAGCCAGATATGTGGCACAGGCCATCTTTAGCATCTTTGTCCAGTGTGCACAGAAAGCATTTTGGCTGCTCAGCACAGTCTGTGGACTTTGATTCTCTCTGCCACATTTTTAACACGATTTGCTTCTGTCTGGGCCCCTGCAGTTACGCGTATGGTGCCCGTATCCAAGTCATTTGAAACACCGGCTCACTATTACAATTGGGTGCATTCCGACAGATTACCCAGCCGACTTTAATGTGAGCCATTTCTAAGATTTTATTAGCGCTTGTTTCATCTATTTCACAAAACGATGCTTGTTGTCCTCGTGGAGTGTTCTTTGTAAGATTGATACGTCTTATCTCCACGCTCTGTTTGAGGTCACGAAGGAGGGCTTCGCGAATGTCATCTACAGAGGTAACTCCATCGACGTCATGGATTTCGATTGTCGTCGTTGGTATAAGCGCTTTGTCGGTTCCGATGTTCGCAGTAGCTGACTTGGCCGCCTCAGTAAAAACGGAAATATCTCCAGTCTTGTGGACCATTTCTAGTATTAAGCCACCATTTTTTGTTTTTTATAGACTTTATGTCCACGCAAGTCGATGTGGGGTTAACTTTGCTTTTGATCTCCTTGAGGAGGTCCGCATATGTTCGCCCTTCGACTGGTTGGACGAGGACAGCCTTTGTTCTTGGTTTCTTCTTCTTCATTTTTCCGTGGCTGTTTAGGTTGGAGCCATCATTCGTCTGTGGCTTTAGGGCTTCACTTGGTGTAGCCACTGCGTCGTGAGTTATTTGCTGCTTCTTATGTCACCGAGACACTTCCATACAAGTAGCTTCCTTGGCTGTTTTTTTCAGTGTAGGTGGATCAGAAGCTGAAGTTGGGCTAGGCGTAGATAGCTGCCTTTTCTTTGGGTTGGTTATTTCCTCCAATGTTGTTTTGATCTGCTTGGGAGTAAACTATGCCTCGAGTTGTGAAGTCATCCAGGGGGACGTTTGCGTAGCTGACACTGTCCTGCTTGGTGTCTCCTTCCGAGCAGCTTTGAAGCCTTTGAGAGCCAAGTTATAGGCTGTTTCAATGGACTAATCTAGTTTTATAATCTCACCGAGCACATTATTCCTGTCCTTGATGTAGTCGACCAACTCATCAATCTTCGTACCGAGTCGCTCCATTGGCGTCTGGCAGCATAACGTTAGGTACGGAGTTGTTTCTTTCTCGGTTGGTGGAGAAAGGAGCAACTTGGCTTCCAGATTTTGGGGAGGCATTTCTCGTCGACATTTTATAGTCCATTTGGACCGCTGTTCGATCACCCTCTCGGTTCGCTTGGTTTTTACTTTGGATATGGTATTGGTTTTGCATGTTGTTCCCAAGAGTACCTAGGGAAATCATCTGTCCACTCCAGCAGAGCCCCGGATGCTGGAGCAAGTCGACTCAATACAATCGGGTGGCGCCTGGTGCCCCAAAGTTTTTGTCTTTTTATAGAGGGTTTCTACCTCGTGGCCCTTTCAATTAAGCCTAGGCCCCCGGTACTGCGAGACATGACCACAGTATTACGGGTGTTGTTCATTTATCCCTACCCAGAGGGCACGTGTAGGAAATTAGTTGAGTTTAACCTACGGACGCGAAAAAATTTACCCTCCGTATGTAATATGTATGTATATAAGTATGTATATATGTATGTAGGTATGTATATATGTGTGTATGTATGTATGTATGTATGTATTTATGTATTTATGTGTGTATGTATCTATGTATGTATGTATCTATGTATGAATGTATGTATGTATGTATGTATGTATGTATGCATGTATGTATGTATGTGTATATGTATGTATATATGTATGTATGTATATATGCATGTATGTATGTATGTATGTATGTACGTATGTATGTATGTATGTATGTATGTATGTATGTATGTATGTACGTATGTATGCACGTATGTATGTACGTATGTATGTATGTATTGATTATATATGTGTTTAGTCGTATGTATTTATGTCTCAATAGCTTATATTCCTCTTTCTTTTCCTCACTATATACATCGTATTTTAGATAAAAGTCTATCAACCTAAACAAAAAAAGGCACTTCAATATTCTTCTTACTTTTAAATCAAAATCTGATCAAGATAAATGAGTTATATCGATACTGGTAGAGGATGTGAATTAAGTAGTCTCGTTTAAAAGTCTAAATATAAATAAATATATAGACCATAAACATGAAGCTTAGATATTCAATCCGGCAAAGATTTTTTTAACTAGTTTATTGCCAGGCTCTCTAATTTCTAGTCCATGTTTGTACGCTGTACCTTCTCCTTCAGGTTGAGAAATATTTCCCTGAGAGTAAACTCTTCCTCTTAATGAACTTTGCTTGCCCTCACTCAATTACTTGGGCAACAGCCAAATAAAGTTTCACCCAGTAATGTTTTGTAAGAAGTTTATTCTTTTGTCTGACTTATAGGCCCTACTTTTTACAAGTTTTCAGCTACGAGTATCCACACTTTCAAAATAAAAATTATGCTTAAAGCAAACGCGGTGTAGCATTCGGAATTTAAAAAATATTAAATAATATTTTGAGATGGTCAAAGAGCATTTAGTTATTTTAATTAATTTAAATGAGTTTAACTTTTATCGTTGGTAATTCATATTTAATTATTAGCGTTATTATTGTATTTATGTAATTAATTTGATATTACATTTATTTTATCACTTACAGGGAGAATTTATTCATTAGTTTCCCTGATAATTAAGATCTTGAGACACCTATGCTTCGAACCATTTGGTTTTAAACAATTTACGTTGACAATCAATTTTCTTTAAATATAATTGAAATTATAGTACTTAAAGTAATGGTACCACAAGAGTTTATGCTATAAAATTATATCTAGTGCATATAATCTTATAATTAAATTATATATCCATGGTTAAAACATCAGTGTCTTTGATATAATATAATCTTTAGCTTGGGAAAGCGTTGTCAGAGGGAGTAATCAATATATAAGATTATAATTAAATTACTTTGTTATTTTTATCATGCACTAAATATTCCTTTAAATAAAATAATATACTATTATCGTTCTATAACCTTTAAGCTCTCTTTGTTTTTCTGAATTTAAAACAAAACATTATCTCTATTTCTAGTAACAAAGATATTTGTCGTTCAAGGTCATCCTATTTCTGCAAAAAAATATCAATATAACAAACGAACATGGTGTTGAGCATATCGCCTGAGTTTTTACATTGGTTAAACTAACTTGACCTGATTTTCTAATATTAAAGCAAGCGTTTACATAATCTAGACCTTCTTAAGTAGCCTAATGGAAGATGTAACAGAAGTGCAATAATTAAAATACACAATCTTTATGTTCACCTCTCTTTATGTTCACCTCTCTTTATATGGATTAAACCTTAATTTATATTTTGAGAGAAAAACATGAGCAAAATAGAAATCATAGTCGTCCCCTAAATATTTCTAAAATAAGTATAAAACACACAATATTGTGTAATATAAAATTTAATTTCTATATATAAGTCAATAAATTCTGCAAGTTAGTAAACCATTTAAGTTAATCAAATAAACATTAAAATCTCCAAATCGTAATATGAAACTGTAAAGTGGAAAAGGGTATGGTGTGAGGAAGAGAGAAGAATAGTTTAAAATATTTTTAATTTATTATAAAAGTGTATTTTCTATACGGAAGAAAATTTATATATAGATAAATATAAATGAAACATTTAATATATTGGAATCTTGATTGAAGCGAACGGTGGAAGTAGAAATGATCTAATGGGAAGAGGATAGCGAGGAATGTTGTTTTATTGGTATGTAAGAAACCAGATATAGAGAAAAGAAGTGTCGTTGAAGTGTAAAAAAAGTTGTAAGGTTCGTTCTTTGAATCCACTATCTCAAATCCCACCTAGATATTAGCTTTGAATATAAGAGAGACAAGGAAAGAGGAGGTTATGGGAATGAAGTTTGTGAGGAGAATGTTAGTTCTCACGAGGGGGAACAGGATTAGGAATGACGATATTCGGGAAAGAGTAGGGGTACAATGAGTACATGGGGTAGTAGAGGAAGTAAGACTTTGATGGAATGGACATGTGATGACGGAAGGCAAGGAGAATATTCTGATGTTATGATGATGAGTTCTATAATTTATCAATCCATTTAAAATATGATATTGGTACTGATCCTATTATGTTTAAGAATATATCATGATAATAAATATACATACTTTTGCTTAAATTGTTACCCATAATAGTAAATTATAACTTAATATAATTATTACCGACCGTAATATTGTGTATGTAAATCATCATGGTGGAAATCTAACTAACCATAAAAAATATAAGATGTTTTAAAGAAATCAATTAGACATAAAGGAATGCTCAGTAAGGGAAATAGCCCGCACCCACACAACCGAGTGATTAAAGTCTTCAACTAGATTTTGTCGGTTTGCTCTTGGGACCACACAGGGCAAAGTCTGTGGGAATATTTGATAGCGGTATAAGAGAATTATATTATTGTTTGGTCCATGATTATTGGGTGACCAATGGAAGTTTTTCTTGCATTTAATAGTCGGGAATATTTGATTCGTAAGGTTTTAAAGAGGCTTGCAACCAGGAATTGGGGCTTGCTAGTGATTTCACTTTGACAGGTAGCACTGGTAAGTAATGGCTCGAATTAGAATACATTTTATTTAACATTTACAAGTTGAGGATTTGTGTTCATTCGCTATCTCGTGGAGAAAGAGAAATATAGATAATGTTCATCCTTGATTAATAAAAAATATAGTTGGCAGCCAAGTATAATTAACGTAATGATTTATGACTTGGTTGACGGTCACTCTCAAGTTATCAATTAAAAAGGCTATTTATTAATTTAAATACTAGAAGAAATTTAGTGGAATGAACAAAATAATTTAAAAAATGTAATGTGTATATTTATCTAACTACGTAAACAAGCAGAGCAAATCCTTTATAAAATCCAACCCCAGAACTGTGATTAGAAATATAATATTGAATCAACAGTATAAACTGTTGTAGTTGAACGAAGAAGTGTATTTATAAATAGTTGTATATATATATATATATGAGTAAGAAATCGTTACATACATAGTCGATTAACTCAAATCTGGAATGAACTTGTGTAGTTAAAGTAGTGTGCAGTTTTTAAGAACAAGTATGTATCTATTTTTATGTTACATTCTTGTTAGTCTCGTCTTGTTATAATATGTTTACAGTATTTTTAGATAATAGTCGTGATCAAGTCATATTATGATCTTGTGTAGGGATTTATTAAAATTACCAAGGAATAGACTCAGGCCTTTTATTAGGGCTACACATGTTGATAAAGACAGTTTTAAGGGTTCCGGGATACAATTCAAGTAGGGAATAAAGGGCACAAAAGGATAGTAAAAGTTCTCATGTACTTAAGGATGGAACAAAGACTTGATCGTAATGTTTATACTTAATTTTTATAGAACTTGTAAACATCCATTTATAGTTCATACTCATTTAATAATACAAATAAAAAAAACGCATTAACTTCTACCTTCTTTTTCGAACTTGCTTTTCCTAAATTCCTACCCTGAGGTTGAGACGGGCAAGAGTCACTGGTAAGAACCGATCATTGACAGATTGGTCTAAGAGTATAGCTTGACTTTAGCAAGGTATTGCCGGAAATTAGTGGAACTTTATAAAAGGATTAGGTTGTATAGTTACCTGTGAATTGTAATCGTTAAACACGTTTGGTGAAAAGACCATCCAAGTGCTTGACGAGAAGACCTTCCAGTCATTCGGTAAACAGACCATCCACGTGGTTGGTAAACAGACCATCTTGTCGTTTGGTGAGCCTGATATCCACTTGTTAGGTGGGTTAACCATCCAGTCGTTCGTTGAGAAGACCACCATGGCATACTGGGATCAGACCATCCACGTGTTTGGTGAGATCATCCAATCCAGTCGTTTGGTGAGTAGACCATTCATTCGTTAGGTGAGAAAGATATTCAGTCATTCGGTGAGCAGATCATCTATGTTTTTGATGAGCAGACCACTAATTTGTTCGATGAGTAGATCAATTCATTGATAGGTCCACGAGAGAATCGCAGTCCGGGTAAAACTCACCGGAAGTAACTTAATAAATTTGAAGTATATTAAAGTTAAATTTATAATACATTATTTTACAATTTACAATTTTAATATCAATGTGACAAAGTAGTTATTTATAAGTAACCAACCAAAATATCGGATTTCCCTGAGCCTTACTCTATCTGAAAAATTTTACAAATTTAATTTAGTGGCGGATGGTGAAAACACATTGAAATAGATACAATACACGCCTTTTAGGTATTTTAGGACATTATATTTTAATAGAGGCTGGTAAGAAAAAAATTAATGGTTATTTATTATATTTTCAGACAGTAATATATTAAATAATTCAATAATGTTAGATGACCAATTTTATAGGAATTAGTTTGTATGGGGCTTATAGCTTAAAATTAAAATTAAGTTGTGTAAGTTCTTGATGCCTCATTTTTATTACCCCTTGTTTAGGTTTGATTTTATTTCTGAATAATGTTTAATTATTGTTTATAATTTTTACATATTAATTTCATAATTATAATGGTTTTTAATTCACTTGGACTCATCAATTTTTCAGAATTTAGTAAGATATTATATATATAAATTGTATAGTCATTGTGTTATTAAAACTAAAATGTTACAATAAAAATATTGTTTTGATGTCTTTAAACATATTATAGCAAAAATCGTAAAAGTTTTGTTGTATATTTATTTTGTGACTTATTAATGTAAGTGATGAAATAAAATCAAAGTATAATATTTTAAAATTAAATATTGAAGTTGGCTCAAAACACCAAAATCATTTTTTTTCTCACAATTGCAAGTCTACCCCTTTTGAAAAACACTTTCATAAAGATGATATTTTGATTTTTGTTTTACGGACTATTTTAACCAGATTCTTCTAGATGCAATGTGCATGGTCAAGATGATAATAATAATTTATCTAAATAATTGATTGAAATATTTTTTATAGAGAAAAGATTGTTATTGTGTATGTATTGTATATCATATTTACGTTTAATTGTAATCTAATACAAAAACGTGGGTCTTACGAATACTTTCTGTGCCATAACTGGTTCTCTCATTCTGTTTGTCAAGAGACCTACATATGAAATGGTTTAGTGAATTTATTTTAAACTTTATACATTTTTATGTCAAATTATACACCTTGATTATGTAATTATTTTGTACTTGCCCTGGAATATAGTGTAGTTTACTCACGAGTGGACGTATTTAGAGATAGTAAATCTCTTTAAAATGGCTTTAAGCATTTTGTTTAAAATTGAAATCTACATGGTGATTTAAAGGTAAAATACGCTTTATTCTTCAAAATGGGAAACATTTGTAAACGTAGTATTGTGAGTAAAAACATTCTGGGAATTTGAAATATTTTAAAATTATTCAGTCAATTATATTCATAATAAATCTCTTGAACGATTAAAAAAAATAGTTTTATATTTTTTGTCTTTAAAAAATAATTTATTTCAGAATAGTTTACTTATGACTGATTTATGTAAAATTTGAAATATAAAATAACTATAAAGATATTTTTCAAATTGTTTGTATTTGGAAACTATTTCACATTGTATAAGATTGTTTATTTTTAAAAAATTAATCAATTGAATTGTATTTTAGAGCTCGCGATTAAATGAAATAACTATTGTTCGAAAATGGACTGAGTATTTAGCTCAAAATGTGTATCCAAGAATGTTTTTACTTACTATATAATATGTGTGTATATCTACAAATAGAAATTACTTAGTATTTTCTATAAATAAAATTATTGGTTTTTATTTTAAGAAAAAATTAAGTAACACTTACTATATTTGTAGATCTTATTCCAAACTAGTTAGCTATAAGTGAAATTACGATTGTGAAGAGCATTTATTTTTGACTTACACTCCGCTTAACATAAAATATTGCCGTATCACATTAACCAATTACAATTATATCCTACCTATTACAATAAAGATGCGAATAACGTATATGAAAATACAATAAATACACAAATAAATATAAACATTAATAAACTCCATATGCTAACAACCCCCCAAAATCTCCTTACCTATTAACCGACACGAGAGCAATAAATTAGCATATACTATACGCCCTTGGACTCGACTACTTAATAAATAATCAAATTCAACTGATATTTGCCGGGTTAGTCCAAGGCTAGGGGCACACATGCAACTATCGATTTCTTTTTACACTTTTTACACAATAGCTTGACATTAAATCTAATCTCTGCTACTTATTAAACAAAGTGTTGGCCTGTAAGACTGTTACCTTATATTAATGAAACCATTTAAATGATTGTGATTCAGTATTTTTATTATGTGTACAATAATACGGGAATTTTTTTAGGGTATTGATCGAAGGGATTAAATCATATATATGATATTTTTCGAAGATTTTTTTTTCTCAAAACTTGCATTCAATGATGAATTCTCCTATTTTATATAAAATTCACTATTTTCCTGTAAATATCATTTTCCAAATACAAATAGTTATAATTACAGAGAAGAGCTACGTCAACGGTTATGATGGATAGTTCAAGTACCATCAACAGCATCTCGAAGGTGGAGGGTGGCTGACCAAGATTAATGATTGCGCTTTGGATATAGACTATCAATGGATGTCTTAATAAATCCCAGTATGATTCCCAAATTTATCTGGTTCTGTTCAATTTCACTAAAACCATTGTGTATATATATATAAGTTAATGATTGCGGCTGCCAAATGCCATTATTATTAACTTGGCCAATGAGGTGGAACAATTTTAAATGATATTATTCAAGGTAGAGGAGAAGGTGGTATTATGGAACCCCATTTTAATTAAAGTGAATTGTAAACAAGGTATCATAACAACGCCCACATTTTTTGTGCTAAAAGTACCAGTAATTATTATTCAAAATGATCCTAATTGTATTTTTCGCTAGCATAACTATAAGTATGGTTTTTGAAGGCTTTTGTCAAAAAAGTCATAAAGTAGTTTTTGGGAATCTAGGTGGTAATATGCAACCCCACTGTGTTTTTTCAAAAAAATGCTTTAATGTATCCAAAAATAAATATAAAAGTACAAAAAAAGTTAATCAATTACAAAATCATTTACTCCCATGTGGTTAATAAAAAAAATGCTTTATTAATAAAAAGAGTTAAATGAAAAGCGAAGAAGCTAACTATTTACAAAAATCACATATGTAACGCTCCTTTTCAACATCAGTGCAATCTTTGTGTGCCAACATAGCACACATCAGGCATTGCACCCACAACTCACCATGAGCATCATCTGCGAACAACCCATCACAAACAGACAAGCAGTGTCATCTTTAGAAGGGGGTGTCTCCTCGTCGGGAAAGTCGGAAGGAGAGTCAACAGACGTGGGTATGTCAATCGAGTATTTATCACTTGAACTGCTGCTGATGCGTTGTCGCTTTGCCTTGGGTGTTTTGCCTCTTGTTGGCCTTTTGACACCGGAATTTGAAAGCTGATCTTTATGCACAGAAATCGATGTTGCTCTTATTCCACGTCCCCTGCCACGTATCGAACTTTTTCCCCTGTAGGGTGGTTTTGTGTCTGTATATTTTGCCATGGACGTCTCCAAATATATCTTGTAGGGAGAACCTGTAATCAAGTTAGAAGAGCTCGGTTTCCTGCCTCTGATTGCTCTTTTCTTTTATGGCTGAGGAATTGTCACAATATCCCTAGGAGAAACAGATGATGCCCCTCCTGAACTTTCAGGACGTGAACTGGTGTTTGGTATTGTTAATGTAATGCTTGGAGTTATTTGACTTTTTGGGGTGACAGAGATTAAGGATGACCCTGGTGTTTGTGGCATCATGGCATCAGTTGGTGCATTCTCAATAGCAGCATGATCTGCAGAAATGAAATCCGCATCTGTAAAAACGTGTTTAATAAATGGCCAGATACCAGTGGCTCTGAAACCATTCACGGCATATGAACCATTGGTGCACTGTAGATAAGCAGTTCCTAAAAGTCCTGTGATGTTGTAGGACGTGAGACGTTTTTCTTCATGAATCGTGTGTTGCCGTATTGCCTCGCTGTAGTACGTCATGAGTGGTCCCATGAATGTTTTATCTAGCGGTTGTAGTTTGTGTGTTGTGTGAGGCGGTAAAGAAATTATTGCAACGTGGTTCTTCCTTGCTAATTCAATTACATCTATATTCCTGGTGTGGAATTAATTCCCATCTAGAATAAGCAAAACGGGCGATGCTGCGAAAGGTTTTATCTTAGCTAGGAAATGTTCGAACCATTGTATGAACAAATTAGCCTGAACCCATCCTGAGGGATGGGCTCTATCAATGGCCCCTGGTGGAGAACCTCTCATCAATTGGTTGGACATATTATTCCGAGGAAAAATTATCATTGGAGGCAGGAAAGATCCCCCAGCACTCATAGCACAAATAACTGTTACGAGTGATCCACGATCTGCCTCAGTCAAAGAACCAATTTGTCACCTCCCTTTCAACCCAATAACTTGTGGCACTTTGGACTGCACGACACTGAGCCCCGTTTCGTCAACATTCCAGATCTTGTCAGCCTCGTATCTGTGCTTCTCGTACTCTGATTCTAGGAGGTAAAAATATGGCAGAACCATTACCTTGGAGAAGCCTTCTGCGCGGGCGTATGACGTTCATGTGGGTCTTCTTAGATACAGCTGTTGTTTATGGTGGTTCAAAAAATGATCTAGCCAAGACCTTCCAGCAACCCCATTTTTAAAATAGTTTAGAATGTTGCTACGCACAGCTAGCTGAAACGCCATTCTCTTCAAATACAGTCTTGTGAGTCCATAAAATATGGCCTCCATCAAAATAATATATTCCACCAGCTATTTTTTTATATTCTCAGGAAGAATTGGCTTTCTACCCAGTGTCTTTTTCACAAATTGTTCCGGATGAAAGTCCGCTTGCAAAGAGGGCGTTCACAAAGTAGTTTTTGGCACCTAATACAATTTTGCCGCTTTCTTCAGCCCCATTTTTTTGTCACTTACCATACTAACTGCATCTGCCATTTTTTCCTGGTTCCATGTTTGTCTCTTGGGATTTTTATTTAACCTGTTCAACTGGGCTGTAGGCATCTGAAAATTTAAAAAAAATCAGTTTGAAAGAACACTTTTATCTACCTAGAACAGTTTTTTTTAGCCAAAATAACTTCATAATTTATCTAGATATACTTATCTATAATGTTAGTTATCTATTTCTAATTTTTTCATTTTCATTCTTTTTTTTTCATTTATATACCACGTACTTTTATAAAAATGATTCCATAGTTTGAATTTGTGGGTAATACGGAACCCCAGAGGAGTTGTGTTCCATATTAAAAGCACCAATGGGGTCCGTATTTCACTCATCGCAATTTTGGATTAACTTAATTTCTGTCAACACCAATTTTAAAAACGTAAACATAAAACAAATTAGCATGTACCCCTAGGCCTCTATAACGGGACACATGCACCAGTGAACCTACAACTACATTATTTATATTTAAAAAATAATTAAATACACTTACCATTCAAAAGTTTGGAATTGTGAGGAATACAAACGTCCTGTTTCACTGAGCGCAATCACATAACTGAATTGGGAGGCATCCTCCTCTTGCTATGGATGGCTGCCTAGTGCATTTCAGCCACAATCCGTTGGAGTTCGTCTCTATTATCAGTCTGAAATTGAATGGTTCCATAATGCTTGTGGGTTCCATAATACCACCTTCTCCTCTACTATTAATTCAGGTGTCCATCTAGAAAATGGATACTTTAAATATTTTACAACAAGTATTGTCATTGACGACACTAAAACCCCACTGACACAACATAAACAATCTCCTTCAATTTGTGGGCTGGAGATTCCCTTGAGAAAACGCTTTCTTACAAAGAATTTGGTTCATATAATGCTTGAAAAATGAAGAAATTCCAGTGTCTTAAGCAAGGTGTCTATGTTGAGGATCCTCCTAGTGCAGTGAAGGTCGATGGCCTCATCTAGGTGAATACGCTACGCCAGAATAACACAGCGGGTTACTATTGAAGTAGGTGCTTCAATGTCGTTGAACTTCCAACTTGATTTGAAAACTTAAGTTTTTTGAAAAATATCACCCACGAATCATACCAATTCGTTTTCATAGCACTGGAAATCTTAAATGATTTTTCAAATTGTAGCTTTAATTTATTAAAAACCGCTAAGTTTCACTAGACTTTATCATTCATATATTTACTCTCCATCATAATATATCGTATATAATAGTAGTATATTATATTAATAATATTTTCCCATGAAAGATTCTTTCTAACTTTGGTTTCCACAAAGGCAAAGCATGTTGAAAGATATTAAAGAACGAAAAAGAAAAGAACAACTGGTCTACAATTTCAGCTTCATTGAAGATATTTGTAATGAATATAAGTGTGAACTCATCAAATGTTAGGACAAGTGCATGGAGGATTTTCTTACAAATGACCACCTATACATGTTTTTAGTCTTCTTATAGAGACTATTTAAGAGAGACGACATATGAACTGCCATTACTATTACCAACTTTGATAATAAACAAGCCTCTATTGAACACAAAATAATTGGCCACAAATAAAATGGTATTAGATTGTGTTAGAAATACAGAAGGGAGATTATTCTTTCAAAATTCGTATGGATGTTAGATAAATACTTTTATAATAAAGTTATTCTTGCCAAAGCTTAAGTTTGAGGAGTTGATTGACTTTGTATTCACTTCATTGGGTATAGCCAATTCTTTTTATAAGAGTGAAGAACAGTTAATATGACACTTAAATAACCCTTTTATTCTAATGTTTAAATTACTGTGCACAAATAATGGAACCACAGGTTCACAACAAAGATATGTCAATTTTAGAAAAAGAATTATTAGTTTTTCATACTATAAATAATAACAAACTCGAAATTGTGGTTTTCTCACTGAACTCAAAAGAACATGTTTAGACTATTTAAGTGATAAGTTTCGGAAATAAATTTTACATGTATTGGGTTATCCTCTATTGAATTTATTCAACACAGTTTTGATTATTATTATTATTATTAACACCACGTCTTACTACTCAATAGGATTATACCTTTGATAAAAGCTGTTTTTTCCTAGAAGTTTGAAAACATCCACAATTATTGTTTCCACTCCAAATGTGTCTGGCACTAGTAAAGCAGAATGATACAGACTAGTTAGTATGTTGCCCATATATGAATTGATATTCGAGTCTATATTGTATGATCAACTAATGGCATTTTGGAACCGAACTAATTTACTTGTTAAGCATTGATCAGGTTTTCGAAAAAAATATTCATGTTGGCACTACATTATGTCATCATTGAATGTAAAAATAACCTATAGTGTAACATGACAACTTATGCTGTGTTCATATACTTATAACCATCATTTGAAATTATAGACAAGCTTATTCTTGCTAAAAAAAATTAGAAAAATATGGATTCAAGGGAGATGTGTTGAATTGACTATTGGCTTATCGGGGAGATAGCTCACAGGTCACAAAATATGTTAAATTTATTTCCTTAAAGGTTGCAGAGGAGGTTGGTTTGCCACAGGAAAGTTTTGTTTGTAATTTAGTTTTTGATCTTCTGACCGTTTTGGACAGGTGTGGTATTTATTTATTTTCAGATTATATAATGATTTATGTATCTGATTATGATAAAAACCTTTTAATAGATATAATGTATTATGAGCTTAGAGATATAAATGAGTGGATTATTTTTAACAGGTTAAAAACAATACTTCATAAACCAAGTGCATCGTGCTTGCAACATAAATAATTACCTGACTTTTGTATCTCAGAATAGGCTGTTGAGGATAGGTAGTGAAGTGATTGAATGTGTCTTAAAATTTAAGTATTTTCGTATAGTTATTGATAGGAAGCTAAATTTTCTTAGTTTAATAAATAACCCATTGAAAAAAAATTTAAAAGAAAACTTTTTTTTTTGAAAGAGTTGGTGTGGTATTATCAGTGTGGACAAAATCAGTTATATACAATACTATTGTTTTGCTTAATTTTAATTATTCAGGCTTAATTATATATGAGTTCAACTATATATATATATATCAAGACTTCAGAAACTGCTTAACAGGGCAATGTGGATTATTTTAAAATGTAAGAAATATTCAATCATTGATGTTATGCTGAATCAAATATGTTGGGTGGATATATAACCATGGCTACATTTAAAGAGATGTGTTTGATATTCAAAATATATAAAAAATTAATGAGAATTTATTTATGGATAAATTAAATAAATTCAGATATTCATATGCATGATACCAGGCAAAGGAATAAATCATACTTTAATAATAAAAATAAAATATCCACAAAAAATTATATATTCGATAGCGGATTAATGGATTTTAATCTTCTGCTTCAAGGTGTGAAAAGCTCTACTATACTCTACATATTCAAGGCGAGACTAAATAATGTATATTTAAGAAATGAGTGAAGTCAATGTTTATTTTTTTATGATCAGTATAAATTAACATAGCTTTTGTAACGATGTTACACAAAAGAAGAAAAAAGTTACTCCAAAGAAGAAACAAACTGTATAATGGTCCGTATAATGAGCTTGTACTCACCGCCCACCTTGATGAATGGGCCGCCTTGCTGAATGGGGCTCTCCGGAGCTCACACCTAACGACACTCTTCACCAAGGGAAGTACAACGCGGACTAAAGCGAGGCAGGATTCAACACCCCGCTCGTGATGGCTAGCACGCCCGCAAAAAACAAAGACTGAATTTGACCGGAGTAGTTTATAGTTCCGGCTGTAGTGTTTCCTATCACTTTCAATAGTTACCAGTGTCACCGTTTCCCCCACCAGAGCGCTGCTCATTTCCCTTCTTTTATTTGTTCTTCTCCACCCAGCTTCCCCCTCTTTGTGAATTTCCCCAAGTTGTGTACTATAAAATGGCTTGTAACTTTAGACCTTTTACTCTATGTACCACTGGCATTTATAAGGTGAGGGCGCCGAATTAAATCCTCTCTAGGAAAATGAAATTCAAGGTTAAGTCTCGATGACATTATGGGGGGGGGGGGGGTTTTNTGCTAAATTATCGTTTGGAATTAACTTTAAATGAACATGTTCTTTGTTTGGGGCTTTGAAAATATCTCGTTGAATTGCTACGAGTATATTTAATTGTAAATATGTAGTTTTTTATTCACCGGCGTGCTCTAACCATTTTCTTGATTTTAAATTAATTTACGTTTAGTGGTTTGCTGAGTTTGGGGCTTCTGGTGCACTGAATAAAGTAATATTTAATTACGTTTGGTCACATATAGTTTTATATCTGTTATATTAAAACTAATATTTTATGACGTTTGGTCAGCCTACAGTTTTCATATCTGTTTCGCTAAAAGAAATATTCAATTACGTTTGGTCAACATATTGTTTTCATATCTGTTAAACTAAAGGAAATTTTCGATGGAGTTTATTGTTACGCCTGATAATCGTATAGGTTTTGTATTTGTTAATTTTAAATTAACATAGAATTAGCGATATTGGCAGAGACAATCATATTGAATTGTGCCGAGCTGATAAGTTTGATATTCTATATGAAACGTTAAATTAATCCTATCAGTACTATTGTTCTTATAACAGTGTTGTACTGGCTATACTTCGGTATCAGCCTATGTAATCAAATAAATAAACAGTATGTTTTCTCTTGTGACTCCTTGGGTATTATTAATGGTACGCTTCCTGTAACCATAAGGGTGTCACACTTTGGTTGACATATTTAATTGTTTTGTGTTGTGTTTTTCTATATATGTACGGTAACCATTGTTTATTAATATATTTTTATGTTTATGTATTACTGTGTATATATTGTTATCTGGGTTATGCTATTGAAATAAATATTATTATTAGTATCTATTATTTTATGGAATGAATATTTAATGTCACATAATACCTCAAATTGAAGATCTATTTAAAGTTTTGAGAGATCTCAGAAGCCATTATTTGCCCATAGTAGGTGTCATCATATTGTTCTCAGGAAACCTCATACCATTTATAAAGGTAATTACAAGAGCCACTCTAATAATATTGTCGAATTCAACTCCTTTCATAAGATATCCTAAATATGCCCAGACTATGTGAAACTTTCCACGGTAGCCAACATGTGCATCCGCCTGTGTGAATATATTACTAGACTTATTGATCTATATGTCACTAAAACATGGCATTGGAGATTTTACAGATCACGAAAGACAGGTGTCCTTGTATTTATATGAACTTTACTCGTGTTAAGGGCAGGTTTGCTGGTAACGTCTTATGTAGAGAGTAGTTATGAACGTAGAGATTTATCTGGGTTTATGGTGACTAACAAACCTGCTGATATTACTATTTTAGTCATAATTTAGATTTACAGTTGATTGTATATTAATGTATACTACAAAACAGGGATAATTCAAACAAGGTACCTATAGTTATGATAAATATAAACTTAAGCTTCCGGTGTTATTTTGACCCTAATATAATTTTAATTTATTTTTCTTATTTGAAAAATATTTTATACATTATTTTATTGTATTAAACTGTGTTTCGAAGTTCGTCCGTGATTGACATAAAACAATATGTGGTCGTTCATGTTAAATACACTTTATGTCCGTTCATATAAATTCGGAGGGAAGATCGTCTAGCACTATTTAAAATAACAACTAAAAGTAGTTTTGAAATATCGGACTGACTTAACTATTTATTAAGCATATTTATTCTTTGATTTCGTCCGTGGAACTCTTTCTGATCATTTTTTAGGCTTGTCATAGTTACTCAAGACATAATCAGGTGATGACAGGTCAGTAGCACGTTTGGTAAAATTAAATATGTGAAGTATTATTTTGACAACTTAATTCAACACAGAAGATATTTATTTGTACAGAGTTGATTCCACACACAAAGAGGAAGCCTGCTCAGAGGCTTTTAAGAAAATAAAATCTATTCAATTCTAAGCTAGCACGAGTTTTAATGTTTTAGTTGAAAGTGAAGATTTTAACTCTATCTTTAACATTTTTCATATTAAATTCTAAATCTTTACAAATTCTACCTTGAGTTAAATTTTATGTTATATTTATTCTTAATTCCTGGCCATACATTATACCCAAGTTATGATAGTTATATTAATAATATATTGGAATTAAAAGTAAATATATTCAATTTTGTTCTAAAAGAAGATATTTGGAACTTTGTTTGATTAAAACTAAGCAATATATTGACCCCAATGGGCCTACAAATAAGTTAAATTAAAATTAGGTAGAAGGAGAGAAACCTCTAAACCGAATAATTAAATATGTCAATAATCAAACAAAGTCATCTCGTGATTGACAAATCAATTAACACAAATTACTTGGAGAAACGAAAGTGATAGGTCCAACGAATATTTAATTTTCATCACACGCCAAACTAATACAAAACATTACTAGATCATTTTAAAAGTGACCTCAACCAAGATAAAATTAATAGTAACAGAACAATATCAAATAGCTATGTTAATATTTACTCCTCCATCTAGTGGCCCTGAAATAAGAAATACAAACAAGCGTGTAACTAACGGTCTGGGAACATTTTATAAAATATATCTTCAAATAAACAAACATCGCCATCTGGAGGTGATCGTATAGATAAACTATAAAACGATTAAGAGGTTCGAACAAAACATACAAACCGGTGAAATCACATCAAAAAATTTAAATCATTTAAACCAGTTAACTATTGGCGATCTAATTAATTTAAATTCAAGTTTCAAAATATATTTTTAATACGGGTTTATCTCAAAACGAATGTATACATGATTACTCTAATATTTTAGACCAAATGAAAGGTTTAAGCTCAAAGTGAATCTATCAATAGTTTAATATATCGTATAGTTCCTAAAGATAATTTAGAAAAGATATAGAGTTTCGGGTCAATAGAGAATTTTGATAAATATAATAATCATATATGCCGCAGATAGAACTACTTACCTACCCTTAAGCCGGTGGTATAGTGAGTGCTTACAATATATATCCATTTAATATAAAACGATAATTTTGCCCCTATTTAAATGTTTAAATATAGCATAATAAAACTTATGTTCAACTTCTAATACGAAAGTTGCCTTCACCCAAACTACAGATCCATAAAATCGTTCAACCAAATGTTGTCGGTTCGGTCATTGGACCACACATCCTGGAGAAATATTGGATAATGGTATTAGAGAACAATTATTGTTCCAAGTTTTATAAGATGACCAATGTATGTGTTTTTGGGAATTATTAGCCAAAATTAATTAACATAACATTTGATAGTTTGGTTGACGACCACTTTCAAATTATTTATTGATTACAAGTTACATATTGTGTAAATTAAAATAATA
>CABFOV010003065.1:3794-22160 GCA_902141375.1 Timema poppense
AGCGTATAACCCGAACGGGTAGTAAGACGTGGTGCTAAATATTATTATTATTATTATTATTATTATTATTATTATTATTATTATTATTATTATTATTATTAGCTGACCGAACACACTCTCATGGTGATTAGTTGGATGGGTACCTACCGGTCGTTAGATATTTTTCTAAGTTTGACATACAAGCGTTTGGTAAGATGAATAATTTAAGGGGGGAAAAGGGTATCCTCTTCACAGTGGAGGCCTTTATAACAATTTACATTAATATCAACGTAGTTTTATTGTTTACAATGTGGTTCGAGACTTTGATTCGCGAAGCGGTTACCTGTTATACCACGCTTGCTAAAAGAAAGTTTGTAACTGTAATGGACGTAGTGTACTGTTATGTAACAATTGATACGGAAAATGAATATAGTTTTTTGAATACAGGAAATCACAAAACAGAACATTACATCTCAAATCTTCAAATGTAATACAATCAACTGGAACTGTTTAGACCATTAAGCAGCTATTTAATTTATTGGCTGTATTGAGTCAAGCTACAATGGATGGATAGGTCTGAGTGAAGGTAAGGTAGGTTAGGTAGTAATGATTTTAATTATGTCGATTTATATTTTTAGTTAGTTTTAATTTATTCTTAAATGTTTATTTATTTTGACGCGACTAGTACGCCATGCGTCCAGTTGTCATAATACATTCAATTAATTATCATTATATTCATTTTTAAACTTATTGTTTTCAACGGACATTGCCTGGCGTTGAAGGAAACACCAGATGATAATAATAACAATGCGTTTATCAGAAAAAGAAATATATTTTTTTACCAGGTTTTTGTCCAAATATTCCGTCCACATTTTAAAACAGTACTTATCAGGTGTAATTTTATTTTTAATGTCTTCTACAATATTCTATGAGAATCGTAATGGCCGCGTTACACGAGGAAGAAAGAAATGGACTTTGGCAGAGGGGGAAGGCGGGGGAATGTGACGACACAGATACATAATCCAATCTTGTACGTTTTAATTTTAAAAGGCCTGCGATATCAAATTCTCCATCCATTTAGTTAAAGATTCAAATTTTACTAAGCTTCTTAATTATTATTTCTTTCCCCCCAGATATTTCTTGTTTATACCTTAATTTCACATATTTATAGACATATGTTTCAAATTTAGAGCTTAAAGCTGCGTGATTTTGGGGGCCTCTACGAGAAATACCGAGAGGCGGGAATTTGAAACTAAAGAGAGGATGACATTCATTATTTGTAGTGTAACAAAAACTGAAATTTTAGCAGTTATTTCTTAAAATAATTTTTAAAGTGTTCATCAAAATGACTACCATATACGCTACGACGACTTTAGACCACTAGTAGATATCTGAAATGACGATTATTGGACTTTTAGTGAGTTTTGGACAAACTTACAATTTCAACGACGACCTCCCAGAACATCTTTTGAGGTGATATCAACCATTTTTGTTTTTAAGTTTTTATATCTACATAGCTTCGGCCTCACTAAGCAGACGCTATATTCTTATGAACCTTTTCCACTATAATTTCAAGACTTCGTGTTATTTTCTTCTAAAGTAATTTTTTTTTCCTCAAGCTAACATTTTTTTTAGCAATAAAGGCAAAATCAGTTGTTAAGTATTTTATTTATATTATTATCACCATCATTCAATGTAATCCACCTTGTTACTATTATTATAAAAAACTTATTTAGCTATGTCTCACCAGCAAGCAGTTCCCACGGGTGTTGACCTTGGAGGCCGGTATGGTTGTACGGAAGGTGAGCCCATTGTTGACTAGGTAGAGTAAAGGTATATTTTCCCCCAACATGACCTAGAGGTCCTGAGAGTGTCTCGTGTCCGATTTTATGCATTATTATTTTAAGTTTTACCCCGAAATAGTAAGTTTTGTTGTTGTTAAATGTAAATGTTGGTTTTGAACACAAAGTATTATAATCATTTTAAATCTGAGCTAGCCCACCATTCTTTTATCATCTATTTTATGTACGGTTTTTTTAACGACGTCACTGGACTTAAAGTTAATAAATAGATAAATGCCTCTTTTAATATTTCCCCTTCTTTCCTACAAAATACATTACACTCATTATTATTATAAATATATTAAAGTTTCTTTTTTCTTTATTCACAAGGTATGGTCATCGATAACCTGATAGGGTCCAAGCCTGACTATTCCTGAGCTACTTGAGGGAATTACATTTCAATAGTTTTTTAATGTAAGTTAATTATTTTTGATCAACTATTTTCATGTGTTTATAAGATAGCCAAACAGGTTATTATAGGTTAGTTTATTTTAGAATACTCGTATAATAGATTTTAGTGTTTGACGTAAAGTTTTATTTTAGCACCAAGTCATACTACTTGTTCAAGCTATACGCGGATATACATTTTTATTTAGCGAAATTGTTTATTTATGAGTAATACATTTGATAATGTTTTCAGAGAGAAGAGGAAACTATGTTTGTATAATTAAAAATTTGTCAATTTTTATAAATGTTTGTTTTGAGGAGCAGCAACTTGTTAGTTTTTCATATAAAATTATATTCTATCTTAATTTATTCTTACGAGTTATAAAAGTTGATTTTGTTTACAATTTAATTAACAAAATTTTTAATAGATCTTGTAGCTATTTGGTTTTTGTAGATATTTTATTATATATCACGATACAGTTTTAGTTGTTTTTTTGTAAAGTGTTCTTTGACGTAATTTGATTGTTACGTGTGTCACGTGTTGATAGTTTTATTTTACAAGAAAATAGAAAAGCATTATTAGTTTTTATTGACAATTGTCGGTGACCTGGTGGTCTAGGGGTAAAGTGTCAGACTTCTGTGCTGGCGGCCGGGGTTCAATCCTCGGTCCCGGCACAGATTTATCTGATTGCCAAACCCTTCCTTCAACTCTGACAAGACATCTTGTGAATGTGTGGAATGCCAGGCCTCCACCGTGGTTCGGATTCCACGTTAAACTGTAGGTCCTCCATTTCATCCCACAATCACCCTACCATTACACATTAGCGTAAGTGCGTATAACCCGAACGGGTAGTAAGACGCGGTGCTAATAATAATAATATTGACAATTGGTCAATGTTGTTTTGAAGTTTTCTAATAATGTTAGATTTTTATAAAAGTTATTTAGCGTTGAATTATTTTGACGGATATGTTTATATCTTATTTTTCTAGTAAATAAAAAAAAGATTAGCTTTGTTTTAAAACTGGTCGATCTTGATGTCCAGTATGGCACTTGTTGTTAATTAATGGAAGTATATGTTATTTTAAATTAGAGTTAGAGTTTAGTTGAGCTATGGTAGGATAAGTCGAGCTAGGATAAGTTGGGCTTCAAGGCTGAAAATTATTGCTATGGGGGAAGAATTACTTATGTGAATTTTGACTAGGAATTTTTCTGTTAATCATACAATTGGATGGCATGAACGGCACGGTGCCGTGATTATCAAGGTACACAGGTTTAAATGAGAGCTTTCACATGTGACGGCATGGCAATAATGCCGTAGATGGCCGCCGTGGTATACATGGCGTATCTTGATCTAGGGACGGCCACCGTGTCGTGAATGACGTGCTGAAATGGTTGAGATACGTTGTGTCTAATGCATCTCTTCACACGCCATGGTGTTTCGCCTTAAGTCCACACGGTGAACTAGCTCCAGTCCCACGTTGTTTGTTGTAAAACGCAATGGCTTCTGGAACTTTTGAAATCGATGTTAAAGCATTGATTTCACAGGTGGCATTGATTCCAGTGCCTTGAGACAGAAGCTTAGTGTAGTACAAATCTCGGACTGAGTCATCGTCATCTTGGAGGGATGTTTATGCTTTAATCAACTCAGAATTCGAGACATTGGACGACGAGAAGAAAAAAAAGGAGTTTGTTACACACAACAACGTCTTCCTTTGGCTCATGTTAGCACATTGGAATATAATGAGGAAATGGAAACGGCAAATTGGACGGAATTCAACAAGGCACGGCACGTCGTTGGTACAGATGGCGCGCACCATTCATGATGACGGCGAAAACCCGTCACGTGTGAAAGCCACCTTAAAAAATTCTAATGTAGACGACGATACTCTAAGCAGCCTGTTACTCATAATAAAAAAAGTACCTGCACGCGCGCGCAATTTTGGGGGAGCGTGCTTCCCTCCAGGACCATGAAAATTGACTGCGGGTTGGATTCATTTCCTGGGGTCAAAAAACTAGTGATCTACTGGCAGACTGTTACGAATAATATTTTTTATTAACTAAATTTTTGTAATTTCTAATAATTAGACTACTACGGGAACTTTAAACCACCCAAAATGGCTGCCAGCCCTTTTCCGCTGGATTAAAAAAAATAATCTAACAACGGCAGACTGTTACAAATATTTTCAAAATAACCATATTTTTTACAATACCCGGGTCCAGCCCCGGAGTTGGGACCCATTCCGAATGTCTGCCTGGACCAGTTATGGGCTGTGGGTAGTGAATATAACATATTATCACAGGCTCACAGCTGTTAAGCATGATGTGCTTTATTTGTACGGCCGGCTTCCGGTCTACTTCTTCTAAATAAGCGTTAAATCTAATCGGATATAGATCGCATCCCTGTCTAACACCTTTCCTTATTTTAGCTTCTTCTTCATGCTCGTTAATTCTAAATATTGCTGTCTGATTTTTAGTATAAGTTGTGTATTCTTCTTCTGTAGTTGTGTTGTTATTATTATTATTATTAGCACCGCGTCTTACTAACCGATCATGTTATACGCACTTACGCTAATGTGCAATGGTAGGGTGATTGTGAGATGAAATGGAGGACCTACAGTTTAACGTGGAATCTGAACCACGGTGGAGGCCTGGTATTCCACACATTCACAAGATGTCTTGTCAGAGGTGAAGGAAGCGTTTGGTAATCAGATAAATCTGTGCCGGGACCGAGGATGGAACCGCGGACCTCCAGCACAGAAGTCCGACACCTTACCCCTAGACCACCAGTAGTAGTAGTAGTACTTTTTCCCGTTCGCGTTATACGCTTGTTTTAGTTAATTCAGAGTTTCCTCAAAATTTCAAACATTTTATTCCATTACATATTATCAAATGCTTTTTTTACATCCTCAAATGCAATGTATGTATTCTTGCCCTTCCTTATTTGTTTCTATAATATCATCCTCAAATACAGTATGGCTTCTCTTGTCCCTCTGGCCTTTCTGAATCCATATTGGAACTTTCCAAGTATTTCTTCTAACTTTTGGTTAAGTAATGTTGATGCATGCATCATGAGGCACATTTAACTGCTACAGGTTTCTTTAGTAATCGAACGACAATGTTCCTTTCAAACTCTTCAAGGATATTCCCTGTTATGTATATTGCCCTACAAATATAATACGGTTCAAATTCCGATCTGATTACGAGGTTACCTCTTTCTTCTATGTAAACATCTTCGTGGTTTTCCGAGGCAGTTTCCTTTATTTATCCTTTGTAAAGATTTTCTAGGTATTATTTCCGTGTTCTTACTTTGTCCGCATCTTCTAATAATAAATTTTATTTGAGTCCATAAACAGTTAAGTTTGGTTTTTTTTAACTTCTAAGAGCTTCTTCACATCATTGTATGCTAGGTCTGCTTTTCCTTTCCTTAGGTGCTTTTTAATGGTGTCACATTTTTCTTCAGTCCATCTTTCTTTGGCTGTCAAAGTCCCACTTTTGTTGTCTATTTTCCTTGGCCAACTTCATTATAGATTGCATCATCACCAAACTGTGGTCACTGTCGATGTCCGCTCCAGATTAACTTCTGCACTTAATTATTTGGTTCTTGAAACTTTGTTTTGTAATAATAGAGTATATTTGTTATCTTCCTGTAACTCCAGGTGCTTTTTTACGTGTATATTTTCCTTTTGTGATTTTGAAATAAGGTATTTTTCTATTATTATCTTGTGCTGTGTACAAAATTCAATCAATCTTTCTCCACTGAAATTTTTTTCTTACCAACCCATTTTTACCTACAATTTTATCATCTTCTTCTTCTCCAACAATAACATTCCAATCTCCAATAGTTATTAAAATTATGCCTTATTTTAATCTTCTTACGATTTAATCCTTTCTACGTCCGGAATTAATTGCCTTTGGAAGTGCTATCATACTACTTGTACGGGATTGCTTAAGGCTCTTGGGATTGTAATGTGGTGATTTCCCTTTTCCCTCTACATTGCGTTGCTATGGCCGTTATAATGGCTGCCATTCTCGCCTATAGCTAAATTATATTCCACTTTAACACAGAGCATAAGAAGCCATACATATTCTAAAATTAATATTACTACTATAAAACTACTACTTAACTACCTGTTCAAAAACTTGTTTGTGGTACTTTCACTCTATCTTTACTATTACTTGTAACTAGCTAACGATCTCAAGATCCCTAGTTACAGAATAGGCTAGATAAAGAGGAATCTGAAATAATTTTAGTAAACATAGTGAATCCACGAGCCATAATATGCCTAATTTACTTTGCTCTGTGAATATATTAACGTTAGTTAGACAGGGTTACAAGCGTCGTTAAAAAAATTGCCTGGACTAAATAAAATCTCAAACTTTATATTTTTTCAAAAATCACAAAGGGTCTGAACTTACGCTGAGCCTTACTACTACAAACTCTGTGACTTGGTCAAGAAAGGAAGTTAACCTAGGTGATGTTTAGCTTGGAGACAAGTTGAAATCTTTTTTACTTTATAAAAATTATATTGCAAAGCATTACTAAATAAAGATTACATATTCACATTTGTTGATTAAGTTAGTTTAATAAATTTAATTTTATAAGAATGTATTGTTTATTGCTACTTACCAATGATTGGCTTGTGATCGGGTGTGAAACTTTCTGGGCCGCATACTGTGCTCTTTATTCCTGCTGTCGCAAACACAGGTACCAGGCTAACAGCTCCACTCATATGAGCACTAAAAACTGTCCAGTCTAACTCATACAGGCCAAAATGGAAATCTGCTGGGACCTGAGACAGTCAACATAAGCACTTCAACATTATTTCTGATGTCTCAAACACGGGCACCAGGTTGTCTGCTTCACGCATATGGGCACTAAAAACTGTCTAGTCTAACTCATACAGGCCAAACTGGAAATATTTCATTGTTACAGCAAAAAAACAACAACAAGAATATTGGTAAACATTTTAGAATCGACTGGCTAACTAACTGAATGAAGGGCCGTCAAACATTAATTATCACTTGACCACCTCTGTTTGTCTAACATGAAATAAATTTATCTAAATTTATAACTTAGATGGAGTAAAATTCACATTACACTAAATACTGTTCAGTATATATTTAAAAAAAAATTAACCTTATTATGAGCAGCTGTCGTTAAAAGTAAAATATTGCGTTTGAATTAATGCATTTTAATTAAAATGATTTAATACTGATAAACCATACGCCAAAGAAGAATAGATTTTTCATTTACTTATTTACTCTATGGCATTAGGAACTCAAAGGTTCATTGGCGCACTTACAAAAGTAGACCACCTATCCCTATCTTGAGCTAGTTCAGTCCAGTCGACCTTATTACATTCTATATATTTAAGGTCCCTTCGAATGTTATATTTCAATATGCGTTTATATCTTCCCAATGGTCTCTTCCTATTGGGTTAGCCAGTCAGTACCTTCAACAAGGTTCTAAATTCTTCGCACTTCATGTCCTGCCCACCGTGATCTGCGAGATTTGATTATTCTAACAATATCTAGTGATGATTACAGGGTATGTAACTCATCATTATGTAACCTCATCCATTCCCCAGTATCTTCATCACTTTTGGGACCAATTATAAATATTACATTTCTTTAAAAATATGTAGACAAACATTGATTTAAAAAAAAAAATCTTACTAAGAATCTATACACTTTAAAAATATTTATTTATGAATATTATTTGATTATAAAACTTAAAATACTACAACAGCCAAACCTTAGGTCACATTGACTTTAGTTTCATTTTAATATAATGTGACACATTTATATTGTACTTGTATTTATATAGTATGACTATCGATGGGAAACAAAAAATACCCGTAGGCCTTTAGCTTTAATATTTCTCACAAAAAATCAAAGTATATCGTGAAAACCTCTCAGAAAATCAATTTAAATTTATCATATATTTCTAAATGCATAATTTAGTGTCATTTCTCAAGCGATAAAACTCGTACACCAGTCATATTAAAATAATCGTCAATGAAATATAGTTTCATTATTTTGTGTACAAGGTTTAATTATGAGAACAGGGAAAATATAGAAAATTTTCAAAATGTATGCATTTTTGGACCTACACTTTTAAAAATGAATAATCCAAAATACAGTAGGATCGGGATAGTTCGAAGTTGGCTTATTCGAATAATTGAATAGTTTGAACCCACCACTATTCCCCACAAAATTATTATTTAAATCGATGGTAAAAAATATTTAATTCGAATTTAAGAAGGAAATATTTGGATAGTTCGAAGTTTATACAGTATATTGTTATTTTTTTCAAGTTAATACTCACTTCAAACCTAAATTAAAAATCTCAACTAAACCCAAGAATCCCAGGAATCTCAAAAACAGTTAAGAGTTATTGACTCATAGTAAAAGATAAAGCGGGGGATTTTGCACCAGCTGAAAGTGGTTTTCCTAGAATAGAGGATGTTTCTGCTCTGATTCTGTGTGACAATGCCATCATGTGACTCCCGGCATGGAAGGGGTAAGGTTTATGTTGCTTGTCCTAATCTTGCACCTTTGTCTCTTAGTTACAGTTGCTCATTTTCATCTGACAAGTGTAAATTGCTGTGTTTTTACTATGTCTAAGCTTGTAACCTTAACAAGTTTAATCTAAGCCAAGAAGGGTGAAGTGATTGAAAAGTGGATAAGGGACTGAAAAACAAGTGTGATATCGCACAAGAATATTCAATACAGCCGAACTTAATTAAAATGCAAAACCTGATAAGGTATGCATTTTTTGTACGGTGAGTTAATTTTTACAATTTTTCATTTTGTGGTTTTTTATCTATTGTGTACAAATAGTTTAGATATCCATTGGTTAGTTCAAATTTAGGATATTTCGAGTTTTTTAGATATCCCTTGAACTTCGAATTAAAAAGGTACTACTGTATTCTCATAAAGCCTAATTAATTTTTTTAACTAAAATGTGAGATTTTGAGTTTTTCTGGTTGTATTTATTAGATGGCGACATTTATTAATTCTATTTTTAAGAGGTAATGGATAACTACAGCAATTACAATTTATATTGAGTTAAGTAAAAAGGTGTGCTGCTACCTGGTCCAGCATTATAGGGTTGGATTCATACCCTCCCATGCACAATGACTCTCCCTGAATACGAAAGTAAACAGAAGCGTCGTGATCTCTGACATTAGGAAGACCCCTCACTCCAGAAATACTCTCAGTAATGACATATGCATGTTTCACTGGTACCAGAGGAAGATGAAGTCCAACCATTGCTGCAATATCTCGGGACCACACCCCTACAACAAAATTTTGATTTACTTTAACTAAGGGTATCACAATATTAAATAAAAATGTTGAAATATCATCATGCATTTAAATAAAGTTAAAGGCTGTTTCATAATTATGTCGACTACTAATCAAGACCCTACTTGAAGGTAGGAGATATAAGTCATTCACGAGCTAAGTTTACCTGGATGACAGCTCGAAATGTTACTAGAAGTAATCCCTAATATATCACTACGCCAACAGCTGATATCTATCACTTTGTATGACTGTAATGAAAACAGATGGTAATATATTAATGTGATAGTTAACCACAGTAATTTAGGCCAATATTATTTATATATTTATTTTAGGTCGGACACAAAGTTTATTTATAGTTTTATTCCCCTTAAAAAATATATTAATACCACTTTCACAAAAACTTCTAACGAACATAGCTTCAAAATGGCGACTGACGAATCTAAACCATATGATTGAACATAACGGTAAACAAGTTTTTTACAATGATGCAGACACGCAGTTGATGAAAATATTTTATTCAGTTAAATATTTCAAAATACGATAAAATAATCATAAAATCATTTATTGTATGTAAAAAAATGACAACAATTTTCTCTTTTCCAAGTAAATACGATGTCTGTATTAAAAGGTATTGATGTGTGCACTATATTACACATAATCAGTAACGTTCCAAAACGAAGAATAAATACTTTTAATTATGTTTAAAATATTGTTTCGAGTTGGATAAAAAGAAATTATTTAAAAAAATTAAATAGTATGAGAAAACTTAAGTTTTCGTTATTTTAAATGTAATGTATAACAGGTAATTAAATAGCTTTACATTTATAACAAAACTGTGATCTTTTACAAGTGTTGTCAACCCAAAACTTAAACATATGATTTTCGAACTGTCATCCAGGTAAAAACCTATCGTGAACGGAATATAGTCTTGACAAGACTTCGTACAATTATCATGTCTTTCGTGAACATGACTGTCTAGTAAAGAAGGAACACGAGCTTGAATGTGAAGTTTTTGATTATTCTACTCTGTGAGGGTAACCTGGTGGTTTAGGGGTAAGGTGTCGGTCTTCTGTTCTGGGGTACGGGGTTCAATTCTCTGTCCCGGCACAGATTTATATGATTACCAAACCCTTACTTCACCTCTGATAAGTCGTGTATTAATCATAACTTGTGAATGTGGGTAATGCCAGGCCTCCACCGTGGTTCGGAGTCCGCGTTAAACTGTAGGTCCTCCATTTAATCTCACAACCGCCCTACCATTACACATTAGCGTAAGTGCGTACAACCCGAACCGGTAGTAAGTCGTGGTGTTAACAATAATAATAATAATAATAATAATAATAATAATAATAATAATAAATAAATCATTACTTATTTAGGATTTAAAAGAAATTACATAGTTGATTTTTTGATACAATACCGAAGTACCTAAAGGTACATTTTCAGGTCTTGCAGTTGAGTATTAAATTAGTAGTAATAATAATAATAACAATAATAAAATAATTAAAAACAATAAGTTTTACACATATCATAACATTTCCCCTCAAAAATATTTACATAGTTGGTTGAAGTATGACTGGAAGTATCCAGTCTTTAATTCTAAATTTCGCTTTACTTATTTGAGGGATTTCTCGGAGTGTTGGTGGTAGCAAATTAAACAATTTGGGGATGGTACACGTCAGTTCCTGTTTGCCTAGTTATAGTATTTGCCGATTGTATACACTTCTTTGTTAGAAATTGAACTGGTGTTACGGGAATGGGTTTTTATTTGCTTGTATTTATCTTAATGGTAATATCTTATAAAGAGGCTGTACTCATATAATTGGTTAAGTAGTAGAATTTTATGTTGAATGTATGTCTGTTAGCATTTTTGGTACCAAATATAACTTTCAGGATTTTTTCTTGCAAATGTGAAATTTTGATTGTGTAACATTCTGCCGTTCCTCCCCAGATGGATATGCCATAAGATATTATTGATTGAACCAATGATTTATATATTCCTACTATCGTTTTGATATCCAAGTACATTCAAAGATGATAAAAAACATATGTCCATCCTTTTAGTTTGTTCTCAAGTTTTTGTATGTGCCGGTTCCATTTATGTTTGTCATTTATTAGTCCAAGGTAAGTATGACTGTCTGTTGCGTCCAGTTTTTCGATACAGTCACAACATGTTTGTGTCTAGTTGTGTAAACAATTATAGCTGTGATGCGTAATATTGACTTTTATATGGACCATTTTAGGAGAACAGATGTGTATAGCTTTAGTTTTCTTTGCATTTATTATTAAACGATGATCATAAATCCATATTTGTATCTCGTTGTAGTCTTGTTACGGGTTGTATTATGCTATTTGGAGGTTTTCGTAAATAGTTAGTATTGCGGTGTCGTCTGTGTATAGGTATATGTGTCCATGCTTTACTTGTCTTGTGATAGTATTGACGTAAATTAGATATAGGATAGGTCCTAGTATTGAGTCTTGTAGTACTCCCATATTTGTCACTTTAGTTTCACTTTTTTGACTGCTAATTTGTACATAGAAAAGTCTGTTAGTGAGATAGTCCCTAAACGATCTTAAGTTTGGTCCACAAATTCCAATACTTTTTAATAATCTCAATAATATATCAATGTCAATTGTGTCAATAGCTTTTTTGAAGTCAATAAATAGGGCCAAAACATGCTTATTGTTGTTAAGGGCTTTATAAATTTTATTAGAAAAATTTTCTACAAGGTTTTGAGCGCTTTTGTGTTTTGGAAATCCATATGGCCTTGGGTTTATTATATTGAATTTATTTAAATAGTCTGTCAATTTGTTAGCAATGTAACTTTCTAATATCTTCTCAAAAGTTGATAGTATTGCTATTGGTCTGTAATTACCGTAGTCTAAATGGTTTCCACCTTTGTAAATGGGTCTAATGAGAGCATTTGATTTGGATGAGAAACGTACCAGTTTTTATTGCGGTATTTATTATTTCTACTAATATAGGAATTAAATTTGGTCCTATCTTTCGTATTTCCATCATTGTAATGTTATCATAGTCTGGTGATTTGTTTGGTTTCAATGAAGAGATAATTTTATTACTTTCTGTAAAGGTAATTTTAGGTATGAACAATGAAGTGTTGGCTATTGTGTCTTCCATTTGTGTAAGTAGTTTTATATCACAATAATGCAATATTTCAATTATTCCATTGTCAAATAAAATGTCAAGTAAGTTGTTTGTATAATTTGCCTTTGTTAAGTATCTTGATAATTGATTATTTAGGAGATTTAATTGGAAACAAACGGATATGTTTAATCCAGGTTATACTTGTATTGTATTATGATTTGTTAAAAGACTGGATAGTATATTTAAATAAAAATGGATTAATGTGAAAGAAGTGTAACACTAATTGTAAATGTAACGTTTATAATAAATTGCCGTTACTTATCTGTTTGATTTTGATTCCTCTCCTTATTTAAAGTTAAACAGTTATGTTAGTTTTGGCTGGACGACATGTTGTTGTTGTACTTATTTAAAATACAATTGTTTAATTGACTTCATAATTCTTGATGAATGAGCTCTTTCTCTAAATAAATCATCTTTGCGATATTTATTATTGATTTCTATCATAATTCAATTGACTAAAAGAAGTTATACATATCAATTTAAGTAAATGTAACATCTAAGGGTGTTTCATATATTATTAATTTCACATATTTATCCTTACTACAATTTTAATTAATATTAATAGAATACTAATAATGCTAAATACTACATTAAGCTAGTCAACAAGTAATCGTTGAGCGTATGACCAAGAGATGTAATTTCCAGTTTCCTTCTCTAGAAGTTTGGAGAAATTCTAGCTTTATGTTCTATCATATTCAGATTATAAGATCCAGAGATAACATAGAGCACAATTTTCATTATGTAGGTATCCCAAAAAAATCATACCAAAGTTTATAAACTAGACAAAAATCTTAGCTCGTAGGAGAGTGAAAACATAAAGAGTTTATTATAATGACGTGGCTTAAACATTCGTGACTCTCTTCTAATTTACTATCCGACGCAAAGGAAAAATAAACTTGCTATGATTTATATTTTCAAAGTACATTCATTCAAGCAAAAAATTAATTTCAAGTCTATTAATGCTACAGTGTGTAAAACATAAAAAATAAGTAAAATACCATATTGTTTTGAAACTTTTAACTTTGATCCTTAATAGCTTATTATATATTTAATTTATTCAAAATTTGGTAGCATGTACTTACATGTGTTGCTTCAAGGTAAAATAATTAATAACTGTTTCTTAGTTAGGTCTACTAACGTCTCTAAAGGTCGATTCACACAGAATGTTAAGTTATTCTATGATGTGCTAAGGTTTGGTCTCACACTTATTACTAAGATAGGCACTTCTTGATACAAGTGCCAAACTTTTTATACATGGTATGTGATCCCTAAGCAACAGTTTTAGGGATGGAGACATTAAAAATTGGCGTTATAGCTGTCATGGTGGCCATTTTGAAATGGGCTCTTGAAAACTTATGTTTGGCTAGCAGATATACTTTTGTTTTACAAGCTTTAACTTTATTTTTCAACCTGCATTCACTGAAAATGGATAGGGGAACACAAAATCTGTACATTTATATGTTTTCATACTTAATTTATTGATTTTATCAATAATAATCAATAAATTAAATTAAATATATTTATAATATGGACACTTTCTTGAAGTGTCAAAGCTGTACATTGATGGGTGTAACAATATATGTTTTGGGGGTTACTGATTTCAAATATAGGCTCACAAAAGTTGTTGGACGTTTTCTTTTTGGGTTACGGAAGATTGTTCCCCATGTGGCTGCTTTAAGACATATTGTTTGTGTTTGAGGTTTCACAAATACGAGTTTTATTCAAGGGCAATTTTAGATAAAAGTATTTTTATTTACTGTAAAAAAATTTTATCGTTGAATTAATTTATTACATATTCAGCGTTTACATCCTTCACACTTGCAAAGAGCAATTCAGGCTAATTCTTCTTTGAAAACACTTTCTAGAGCACATCTTCGGCAGTTGAATTTCAGTATCTCTCTTGATGTATCACTTACGTATGGAATTGTTTCCTTAATCATTTTGCGTCCAGCCATAGTCACGTGGAGATAGAATTTCAGGCTGTTTTTCAAGGGATCTTCCCCATATGTGGTCTGCTTGGTAAGATGTTTGGAGGACATGTTGCATAAAGGCATCTTGAGTTAGAGGAATATGCTCAAGTTCGCGAATTGGAACGATCATATAATGATATGACGAACTTTTCCAAGCTTGGAATAACTTTATTTACAACTTCTACTTCTGACGTGCATGACAAGACCTGAAGAGCTGGGGTAACATCATCATAAGCTTTCCAGGCAGCCCATGCTACCACTTTACCTTTACCTGCAAATGTATATGTTGTGTCACTTCCAGTCAAAGCATGAAACGCAAGCATTGCAGAGCTTTTTTCACTTCCAAGTGAATATGATATTGCTGTAGCATTGATGTAGTGCATATGTTTCCCGGAGCCATACATTACCCACAAACAATCACATCCCAACTTTTTTTGCATGACTGACAGTCAGCACAACTACATCTGAGTCAACAGTGCAAACTTGTATATTTGTATAGCCATCTACAATACCATCTGCTGCATGTAAAAACATTCTTGTGTCAGCCTCCTCTTGATAATATGGTGCTATTCGATTCAAATTTGCAGGTTGTGAGCAAACAGCACTGTCCCCTTGGGCAATGACAACTTTCCCTGGATACTCAGCTCTACACACCAAGTGGCTCAATAAAAGGAATAGTTTTGTCTTGATCTCGTTAACTTTAAAGAAATAACGCCAGTTTTAAGTACTATTTTCTCTGCTTCAACTCTTCTTCGAACACCTTTCCCCCTCTTTCCACGGACACATTCCTTAAAGGCTAAAGCTATCTGCTTTATAGATGTCAAACAGATGTCAACACGTTTCACCTGTCTATTGAATTGACTTTTAATTATTTTTTATGAATTCTTTGGAATGGTCAGAAAATGAATCTGTAATTTCCGGCCAAAGGAAGTGAACAATGACTACACCATCAAGAATAATCATATTGACATCACATCAGATTCAACTTGATGTGATCCATCATCATTACCACCTTCAGTGCAGGAAATATGTTTTTATAGATGGAGTACTATGACTGATTTTCCTCCATACCTAATACTTCCATTGCACTCTGCTAGTGCCAGAGGATGTCCATTACTAAACAACTGTTAAAGGTCATCATCTCGTACTTGACAGACTATGTATATTCTCAGGAAAAGAATGCGATCTTGTCTGAATGTTAAAACCTTCTGGGTGGTTTTACATTTTGATTTAATTGGTGAGCTGAAAAGTGGTAGTATATTCTTTGTCAGTGTTTGATCCACGCTAACCTCACATTTCACTAGACGATTTGTAAATAATTTCTGGATTTTATCCCTGCCAAGTGCTTCCATTATTCTGCACCACTCTATCACATTTTTATCAGCAAACACACGTGAGTGAAAAAATATAAGTTGTCGATAAGTCTAAAAGTACATAAACAACTATTTAAAATTACAATATTGATTTAATAAATTAAATGGTTGTTTATGTACTTTTAGACTTGTCAACTTATATTTTTTCCACTAACTGTTTGACTATGTTATTTTAATATATGTTATTTAAAAAAATATATGACACAATGTTATAATTTTAAGCATAATCCAACCAGACATTTTAATCTAAAGTCATTCAATTTTCATTCTAAATAATTTTTAAATTAATCTATTTAACCTATTTATAATATTACTGGATGCTTATCTTGGATTTGTATCTAAGTACTAGCCACCAGTAGCTTAGTTCAAATACATTAGCAATCATTCTTGCTGTCCTGGAGAAGAATATTTTGAGATCAACTTAGATTTGACTCCACAGTTATGAGTTCAGCCCTTTAGATCTAAGCGGCATAAATTGAACCACCCCTAAGATTAAAACAAAATATATATGAACATCCGTCACTATACCTTTATTAAAATAATTTGGCACTTAAACGCTGAAGAGCTTCAGATTTTGTAAACTATGACAAATTGTATTTCGATGTGCTACTACACACGGATTATTAGCGAAGAGTGAGCTACGGAAGGTAATTCATTAAAGATTTATATACCTTTTGTATTGGTACTGTATTTAACTTTAGCCTCCTGAATAAGCTAAGAGATATCAACTTTGATACTTTATTTTAATAAAATCATGAAAGTGATGTTGGTTTTTGTATATAGCTATTTACAAGTTTTCTACAATATATTATTTAATTTGTAAATATATTTATCAGTATTTGAATTCTAAAAGTTTATATGATTAGAGTGACTACGTTTATACTATAACCGCATATGCTGGTTAGTTTCAAATGGATATAGTCAAATCATCTCACCACTACAATTCGCCACACAGTTGGTCTTGATGACTCCATACGGTGTCGTAACGCCGGTCACTTTCTTGGACCCAAAACCGTTCTTTCCCGTTAAAATATTTTGGACAGGACAATTCTCAATAACCTGAAAAATAGGAACATAGTGTACACTTTATAATGCTTCAGATCCAATTATATTTTCGGGTGAAAGTATACCTAACAAATATATTGTAATATTTATATATAACGTATTGTACGGTTAATTAAATTTAACTTTCTCGCGACCCCTCGGAGAAAGAATATCTTGTGATCGTAAAAAAAACCTCTCGAATTCGATATTTTGATGGATATCAAAGTTTCATGGACCCCCGAACAAAAAAAAATTTGTTTTTGCAAAGCCGTCTGTCTTTACCTCAGCCTAAAGCCGAAACTTTTTTCCGGGCAGGCTAAAACTTGATATCTAGGCTATTTGTAAGGCTCCCCAAAGGGATTTTTGGAATTATCTATTCAAGCCTAAACTTACGGCTAGTTTACTTAAGGCAAAAAGATAAAACGTTGATTTCTCAAAATAGGTTCAAGGTTTTTTATATTAAAATTTGTAGATATACGCTGTTTAACATTACAAACAAAACGGCGCATCCATTTTTTTCAATGAAAATTACTTTTTATAAGTGTAAGTTTCTTATTTTTATAATATCTCCACAACTCTTTGAGAAACAAAATAATTTATCAATAAAATGTTGTAGGCATGACCAGGAGAAAGAGGTGGGGGTCGTTTTGGGGATTCAATCCTCCCCTCCTCCAAATAATTGGGGTAAATTAATCATTTATTTCCAAAATTTGGAAAACAAAAGAGTGTAATTGATCAGCTCAGCAGTTAACGTGAACGTCAAACTATAGAAAACAGCTAAATTGCGTTCTGTTATTGAAACAGTGATTCTTTTTTTATGGAAGGCAGGAAACTACTTTGCGTGGTACGGATGACACAGGAAGGGTAATGCAACAGGAATTAGGTTTAAACTATGGATATTTTCGCGCCTTTTTGAGATTACATGCGCATGCTGGTTACTCAATTTTGTTAAATCACTTAAAAACCGGAGCAATTGATGCACAACATATTAGTCCAAAAGTTCAAAATTAGATTATTGACATTTGCAGTTGCATAATCCAAGAAAAAATTGTGCAGAAAATAAATAATTCCAAATGTTTTACAGTGTTAATTTATGAAACCACATATATTGCTAAAACAGAACAATAATTATCGTGGAATGTGCGTTATGTGGACTTAGAGGAAAATAAAGTTCGGGAAGATTTTCTTGAATATGCACCTGCTCATTATTTAACAGGACAAAGACTTGCAACTTTGATTAAAACACGCATCAAGCAGAACTTATTCTGACCCTCAGACAACCTCGGACCCTCCCCCT
>CABFOV010003065.1:22320-34383 GCA_902141375.1 Timema poppense
CCCCCCCCCCCAAACCCCATCCCCCGCCCCAAAATAAATGTATGGGTACGGCAGTGATGCACATAGTGACTCCACGTAAATACTGACCTGACCCCCAGATTTTCTGGCCGATCTAGTAAGAGCTGTGCACAACATGGCGGGATCCACGACACCATCTCCAGGACTGTACAGTCCTCCGTGGATTACGTTTTCGTCCAGCAGAGGAAAAAGTTTCTTAGCCTCTTCCGGACTCACTATGGTTGAATCTATGCCAAAACTGTGTCCTGCTGTGGTTAGACGACTGTACTCATTAAGGCGCTCCTGAAATATTTTATTTGATTAAAATTAGGAATTAACATGGAAAAAACTGTAACACATAATGCAAGTAAACTATTACTAAAAATAAAGTTGTTTACATATAAATTCAAAATTCATGTTTACATGTCTTAACATTTGCTCAATGTAAACAATTTTTATGGTGTGTAGGCCTACTATGTGAACAATTTTAATATAAAGCAATTATTTTTTTCAAAAGCCCAACTACGGATTTTTTTAAAATATTGATAACGTGATTTCTTTTTAAAATTAATACTTCTTAATAAATCTAGTATTATCTAAAATCGTAGGTTAAATGGTTTTTGTTTCTTAGATCTAAAGTACATACATCTAAATGACAAAAATATGAAAGGATTAATTTATGTGACACTTATACTTATTTGATTGTGGTTTAAAGCTAGGATCAGGGCGTAGAATATTCCCTAAGTTGAATTAAATTTTGTACACTTTCTAATAACTACTTAAAATGTGGAATTATTAAAATATATCAGCAAATATTTTCTAAATTTCCCTTTATTAATATAACACCTCACAATTTTACATGGCATTTATTATTCTTAACTTTGGTAGCTTGTATGTTTTCTACAAAGCAAAGACTTGTAATAATTCACATTAAGGGTAATAAGGGTTTAGGAAAGTTAAAAAAAAAATTGGGCTTAAAGAACTATATTATAACTGTTTAAATTTGAAAAAAGTATTTTAATTTGGTTTGATAAACGTTTTCTAAAAGAGCTCAATCCTGATTTATCTCTTAAAATCGAAAATAGTTGATAGTTGATTTTTTTTTATTTAACATAATGATTTGCTCTAGATGATCATGTAAAAAATACAATTTGATCTCCTGATCATTGAATTGAAATATTGAATAGTTATCATTACATATAAAAAATAAATATTTATATAGCCATTTGTAATCATTTATTTACTATTTATCTTACGATGTAAATATTTTGAATGCATTTTAATATAAGACGGACTATTTTGGAACTATTTGATGTTTAATTTTTGCCTTTAAGAGGTCATGTTTTTGAATTAGTTAAAGATTGATCTCATGGTGCTCTCCGATTTTGCACATTACCTCGCTTAAACCACTATATTTTTATTGGCCAAAATAAATACCCCCTTCATCCCCCCTTCCCCTCACCCCTACCCCAAACCATAATATCTGACATTGGTGCTAACTTAACGTAATTCACAATAATTGTTTTTTAACAATGGTACAACAACGGCTAAAATATCATAAATATTGACAGACCTACCTTGTTGTTGGCTAAGTAGAGTCCACCATTGTTGATCCAGCCAGGGTCTAGGCCTGTCTCCGACTCTAGCCTAGTGAGTAAATCTCTAGTAGATTTGAGTAGCTGTATTTCCACGTCGTTAGGGCGTAACCTCCATATAAGCCCTGCCGTGTGCCAAGTGGTCCCTGCGGTCAATTTAGATCGCTCTAGAAGGACTGCCTTCACCCCTCTTTTGCTTAGCTGGTACAATGCGTTACATCCTGCACTCCCACCACCTAGAGGAAAACCATTGAGACTTAGCATAGACTGATGGAAAATAATGGCAATATATTAGAGGAATCTTAAGCTATCACCTTGAAAATACCGTAAACATTAATTTTTGGTAATCATCAGTATTCATATCACTGAACTACATACCAAAATAACTCTTAAATTCTCCTCGTTACGACCTTGTCATTTCCGACCAAGAGCGTTTCTGTCACAATTACCTTTAATAAAATTGCTTTGTTTGAACGATTGGTTGTATAAAACTCGTAGGAGTATCAAAATGGTTAGAAAAGGATATGGAATTCTGAATTTAAAATACATATTTATTAAGTCAGACAAAATACTAGGTTGATCAAATCTATTGATAGTAAAATAAAAAAACTAAATACTTTATCTTTATTCTCTCCCAAGCATTTTGTTATGGGTCGACAGAATTGTATCCACCCGGAATGGTCTCCATTTCGCATGCAAATGAAGCTAAGCAAAAATTGAAGTGGGGAGTTGAAAATTATAGCATTTCGGATTTTATTTTTACCACAAAATTTGTGTTTTAAAATCCGTAAAATTATCCACAGTGGAAATATATTTATGGTCTTCATTCTGGATTTTGTGGGTTCACCATTTACAAATCCATAAAGGTATCTAGGATATATTCCTGATTGGGCTATGAGCCAAAATTTAGAAAATATCCTGGAAAGTGCTCATAGCTGAAATGTAAAGCTTTTCTAATTTGTCACAAATGCAAACGTTGTAAATCTGGAAGTATATCCTCAGTCAAAATTAAGAGCATTCAACGTTTAGTTACGATTGCTTGGTAGTTAGGATATCCATTACAAATTTTGTAGAGTTAAGCGAATATTAAGGGAGTAGAAACAAAAACTTATATATATATATAACTAAAACTATATATATATAAGTTTTAGTTTCTACTCCCTTAATGTTCGCTTAACTCTACAAAATTTGTAATGGAGATCCTAACTACCAAGCAATCGTAACTAAACGTTGAATGCTCTTATATATATATATCCCCACTGGTAAAGAGTATTAAAATGAACAATTAATTGAATGGCCTTATTTAGGAACTGATAATTTTGTTTTAGATATGCAATAAATGTTGGAATTGACTAAGAACTTGAGTTAGTATTTGTTTAAGGCAAAATGACGCCATTGGCACATTCCACAGAACACATCACCACAGATCATTATATAAAGTGAGACCAAAAATAGTTTGGTTAAAACAAGCCTAGTAATATCTGCCAGCACTATATGGCAGCATCATGCAGTAAGCTTAAATATCTTCAACATTTCCTCCTAAGCCACAGAATGGGATTGTGAAAATTATTCTGATATTGAATAAACTTGATCAAGTGCACACTTCACTGATATATACAGAAACTCATGTCAGCGCGTAGCATCTCAAATTTCTATCAACACAATGTTTTAGTTCAAACACCCACTAGCTGCTTTTCTTCATCGATGTGCTTCACAGCAATTCGACCATCCAGGTAGTACTCGCGTACGAAGTGGTGCCGCACTTCAATGTGCTTTGATCTCTAGTGGAACCCAATGTTTTCTGTAAGTGTCACAGCACTTGCATTGTCTACAAGCATCATTGATATTTTGTTACCTTATGCACCAAGTTCGTTAAGAAGACTCTTCAACAACAGTAATTCTTTAGCACCTTCATTGGCAGCAACGAACTCCACTTCTATAGTTGACAATGCTACCAATAACTGCAATTGGCTTGACCACACCAATGCACCACCTGCGTAGATCGTCAGGACACCACTCGTTATCCGTCGTGACTCGATTTCACCCGCAAAGTCTGCGTCGTTAAATGCTTCGAGTGTTCGTTTGCTGTTGTTTGTCTGATACAGAAATCCATAGTAGCTCGTTCCTCGCAGATACTTGTAGATACATTTGACGTCCATACAGTCCACTTCTGTCGGTCACTCTATTGCACGGGCAGTCCGAGACACAGCAAAAGATATGTCTTGTCGTGTGGCCGTTATTAGAAACATGAGCCATCCTACCGCCTTACTATATGGTATATAGTCTCCAAACAATTTATCGGTTCCCTTATCATTTCGGCCACAAGGCGTTGCCACTGAGCTTGCCTCGTGCTTGTTGAAGCATTCTAGGATTATTTTCGTGTAGGTGCTCTGATACAAGAACAGCCCTTCTAAACATTGTTCTATCTGCATGTTTAGGAAGTTTTCAAGAGAGCCCGTCGTTATCTTAAGGTTAAGAAGCAGCTGAACTATAAGTTATTCAACTTCAACTTTATCGCTCCCATCAATCACACCGTCATCCACGTAGATGGCAACGATCAATTTATTTCCATTGCGTTCAAGGACAAATAAACAAGGATCATCCAAGGTAGATTTTAATCCCTGCTATTTCATAAAGTTGACAAACCACTTATTCCAACCCCGTGGTGCCTGTTTGGGACCAAAGACCCAATCACTGCCGTCATTAGATCATGCCGGTCAAAGCATGTATACTTCCTCCTGAAGTGTACCGTACAGGAAAGCCGTCTTAACATTAAGCTGACAAAGCTGCCCACTGTAACAGATGAGACTTGCTCATCCTTACAATGGCTTGTGATGAGTACAGGGTATGTAAAGTTTATAATAGTATACAATACTCAATATGGCAAAATTTAAATATGGATAGCTCATTAAACAATTTTTTAGAGGTCTCAAACTCAGTCGGTTTTGCGACCCCTGACCTAGATAGCATGAAAAAACACTTTCATGAGAAAATAATTACGAGTAGACCAAGCCAGGATTCAAACTCAGATCAGACTGAGATCAAAGACCAACGCGGTGAAGCTGAACTGTCTTTCACAGTGACGCATATCAAAACTTGAACATTATTTTTCTTGATTCACACCATAAATCTTTCAAATCAAGTGAAAGTTCTTAATAAATAAATATAAAACCTGCTTCGGTAGTCACATGGTAGAGCACCTCACTTTGGTATTATCGAATCAATCGATTGATATAATGCTTCACTCTCACAATAGACTGGATTTCCAATCACAAGATCAAGGTTCGAATACCAGTCCATCGTGGTAAGGGTATTTTTTGATTAATAGTTTCCCACTCTAGGGTATATTTCTTCCAAATTATACTTTCCTAAACCCTATTCCACTAGCGTGTGTGAGAGTATACCCCAAACTTGTACTAAGACACGGGAGAAAAATAAATTATTTTATTTCTAAGCTCACTTTCTGAAATAATAAAATAATATATATTAGGTCCTTGGCAACAAAAAAGTAGCAGTATCATATTCAGTTTCCTTTTGGTAGTATTTACAGACTACATACACGGCTTGGCACCGTGTACGCTACGGCAGGTTGGCATGGTACATACGGCATACAACGGCACGGCAAGATTAAAAGTCACCAAATGACATTAGTTAACGCCAGGTAGTCAGTACGGTAGATCACGGAAGGCAATTATTTTGTATTTATTATAATTACGAAGAAAAAATACTATCATTTAGAATGTATTACTTTCTACCGTACTGTAGGGCGGGACAGAGTGGGAGCATTTGTGACATTGTTCATAGAATTACGAGTGGACAATGCAAAATTCTTCAATTACCGTTGGATGTCCAAATCGTCGTTTGATGTACTATTACAACGTCTAGGGGCAGACTGGTTCGACGCAGCTCGAAAGTGAGGGATGCAATTACACCGGACTTTCAGTTTGGCGCTAGTCACAGGACTGAAGAGTGATGATGATGTCGGATGAATGTGCGAGGAAATCCCGCGCCGTGTGAAGAGATCAATATAATCGCATGCCCTACTGCGACCAGATACGACCACGGCATCGGACTAATCCAGTGGGGCGCCGTGAGTGCAACTGCAGCCGTTTATGGGAAATATCGTGACCGTGACGTGTGTAAGTCTCCATTCCACATAATGATTGACGGAACTCACGGTGCCGTGCCGTGTACGGCCACGGGAAAAAAAACTGTTGTGTGTAAGAAGCCTAAGAGTTAGTTACGGATGAGCGAATGATTCTCGACCCGCCTCGGTGGCATAGTTAGCTAGCGCGCTATCCATGTTGAGCTAGACTGCCGAGGATGGGGAGAGTGAGGTTCGAATCTCGGTTGGGTGAACTGGGGGTGGTTATTCCTAAATGGTTTCCCACTCTCCCTCCCCGCAAATGTGGGTTCACTTCCTCTAAATTCAACCTTTCCAATTCCTAATCCATTAGCGTAGCTAGTACTTAAGAGGATAAACCGAACGGGTAGTAAAACGCGATGCTAAATAAAAAAACTTATTCTCAGCTCACTTTTTGATTCAGCAACTGATTGATAACGACAGAAGAACGGTTAAACGACTGACTCTCGGTTCAACTGTTGCTATATATAAAGCAACAACTGAGCCGAAAGTAAGTCGTTTAGCGGTTTTCTGTCGTTATATATATAATTATGTATATATACATATATGTATATATTTATACATACACATGTGGTACATATATATGTAGATAGTTATACATATATGCGTATATTTATATATGTATATATTTTTGTATATATGCATATATATATATCTGTTTAGATATTATATATGTATATGTATATAAATACACGTTGATACTGCAACACAACAGCTTTTTCGGGATTCCAGCGTTTCATAGTCAAGAAATTGTGAGAATTATTCAAGAGCTGTGTACGCGATGATTTCCACGAACCAAGAGGACAAGGCACAAAGAATGACTAGTGCTCTCGCCCATTCCTCCAACAATATGTCATTTATGGTCTTGAACTCCTCAAACGCATTGTCAATGGAGATGAGATGTGTGCAGATCATTACACTCCTCATTACACTCCTAAGACAAATTGTGCTAACAAGGAGGGGGAACAACCCGAGTCACCGAGGACGAAAAAATTCAAGATTGGCAAATCTCGCGAGCACAAGGATATACTATTGGTGTATTTCATGGAGAGGAGTACAATAATCAATGTAGTACTGTGCAACCTTAGAACGGGTACCTACAAGTGGATATTAGATGATAACGCCCTGGACTGCCCACTTGCAAGTGTTTTGCTTCTGCAGAGTAACGTTCGGCCGTGGCCACGTCATCACTGCAACACAACAGCGTTTGCAGTGCTTCAGGTGGACAGTCATGAAACACCTGCACTACAGCCCAGACCTGGCTCCCATTGATTATCAGCTCTTCACAGCTCTTAAGAATGATCTTTCTGGCCACAAATTTGCAGATGACGATGATGTGGAAACAACTGTTACAAAGTGGTTGAAATTGTAGGTCACAGAATTGTATGAGGCAGAATTGATCAAACTAGTTCCCTGGACAAATGCCTTGACTATGGCGGGGACTAAGGTAAAAAATAAAGTGACAAACATAGATCATAGCTTCTATTGTTCAAAATGGAAATATATATATACATTGTAATATATGCAACGTAGACTTATTTTTATATATATGTATATATACACAAGGGGCAGTTCCCAAAACAAGTTTACAATGCATATATATATATATATATATANTATATTGTTCGTGTAATGATTTTCACAGATGTAGACTAACCGTGTGTTCGATCGACCTTTAATCTTCTGGTAGTGGCGAGTACCGAGGTATGTCTGGCAAAGATTGAACTAAAAATGGTTTCTGTATTACTTTCTCAGTACGTGGCGATCTGGACGGAAAATAATGGAACTATATTTTTAATCATATTTTCTTAATAATTGAATCTCTATGTACGTATTTTCTTAATGTAATTAATTTAACTGTAATGGTTTTTTTTTACCTTTTTGGATTCTTTTGATTATATTTAGTTTCAATGTATTTGTAAAGGTTAGCAGGAATAACTCTAATGTCATTGGTCCTTGTTTGTTTTTCCTGCCTTGCGTTCTTGTCTCTGATTGAGCCTCTCCTGACACACGACTTCTTGTCCGTGGAGGTGACGCCACTGTCTCGTTCACCCTCTTTCCGGATCTGATTGACGTGATACGCTAATTTTTCTTTTGTTTCTTTTGTTGGGTTTGATTATAAATCTAGCATGTAGTTGCTTTCTTTTCTATTTTTGATAGATGAGGTAAAGGTCCGTATTGTTAGAAACAGAACTCAAGTTGGCATTGGAAAACCTTGTTTTGCGTTGCTTAGAGACTTTTGAAAACAAGATTAAGATTTTTACTCTTAAATTGGTAGATTGTATTACATTTTGAATATTTGAGATCTAATGTTCTCTGTGTTGTGATTATCCTGTATTCAAATAAACTATATTCATTTTTCCGTATCAATTTATACATAACACGTACAGTTTTAATTACCTAATGTTGCCTTTTAGTTTAATTATTTTGTATCCCTTTTGTAATCTTTATGTAACGCAAGCCATTATCTACAATGGGAACTGATTTTCGTTTTCTACAATGTAATTGTCTTGATTCTATATACCACGTGATCAAAATTATAGTTATGAAGGCATAAGGCATTATGGTTGGACGCTATTTCTACCATTATTAATTTTTGTTTTTCTCTTGTCTTTTACTAAAGAAATCTTTTTTTGAATAATGTAACATTTAAACAATTCGGTAAAGTTATGATGAATGTGAAACCTTTTCTCTTTTTCTTAAATTAACGGCAAAGTGTTGTTGGTTTGCTAATAAACCCTAAATCTTTCATAGTTATAACCTCGTAATGTTTTAAAAGATCCTTTTGGGTAACCACGTGTTGGTGCAAGTCTCCAAATCTTCCCTTTTTTAATTTAATCTTTTTTATTTTTGCGCTATCTTTCAGTCTAGGTGAAGTCTCCCAGTTTGGTTTGAACTAAAAAATATCCATGGTATAGGTAATTTTATTCCTTTTAAATTAATTGTCTAAATATGTAGTTTTGTTATTGTGAAAAGGGAAGTTTGGTTAGGGGGGCACAAGACTACAAACATGTCCACTAATGACAATAAATTGTTACTGGATTCCTTTCTAATTCTTTTATCATCAAAACCAGAAGTTATCCTTTAGACTATCTTAGAACTGCTGGATAATACTTGCCATGGAGAGGAACTCGGTACATTCTTTTTACTACCACATTTTACCACCCATTCGGGTTATTCGTAGATTTATAGTGATGGGTGTGAATAATATTGAATTTTAGGGGGAATTTATCAATTAATGTGTGAAAGAAGAGTGGAAAAACATTTAGGAAAAACCATCATTCTTTACACTTGGCCAGTTGGCCGGATTTTAAGCCCGATCTCCCTGCATCAGACCAAACGAGGTTGATGCCTTAGTCTAAGTGTTTACTGATGTGGTATTTTTTTTAATACAAATATTTTCTTACCTATAATCACAACATCAGCACTTTCTGGTAACAGCGAGGCGGACGATGTTACATCTGCTAAGCTGCGTTTCTGTAGCTCACTGGAATTGTTGGGTAATCGTCTTCCTCTAATCTGTCACACATTCAATTAGAGACATTTCTTACAGTCAAATGTATTTATTTATCATAAAATGTGTGCTATCATCAAGACGTAAGACTTTATTTATTTATTTTAACCAAACTGAGAACCTACTTTACAATGACAGACCGCACTCTCACACAATCCCAATAAATTTTCTGATTTCAGGCTAAAAATTAAAACAGGGAAGAAAGCAACGATATTCAATTAAGTATTTATTAAATATGAAACCTGGGGTATAAATGATTATAGTTACGGAAATAATCCGCAGCTGCCTTAAATTAAAATATGAGTGAAGAAAGACCCTAAGCACGGGACGAACCCTGGGTATCTCAGTGGTAGAGCATTGGTGCGCCAAGCCAATAGTCCCAGGTTCGATTCCCATGTTTAGGTATTATTTTTCAATCTATAAATAAATTAAATTTCAATTTATAAATGAAAATTAAAACCATAGGATATATTTAAAATAATTATAGATTTGGCATGGCAATAGGCTGTATAAGTAAATATTAAATCAATATTATTATTGAGCTATTTACTAACTTTCTTATGCCCACGTACATAACTATTTTCAAACAAATTTATGACAATTAAAATAGTTTTAACAATGGTTATAAGAGATTACTGCACACCCAATCAGGGACGGCCCGAAGTAAATTTTGTGCTCGGGCGGGATTGCTTTTTGGCGCCTCCCTTTATAACCGCTGGATATTAAAAAAAATATGAAAATAGTCCCCAAACCCTACAGCTCCCAAAATTGCGTAACCTGAGCGTGATATGAAAATAGTCCCCAAACCTACATTATCTTATCACACTCAGGTTACTATAGGTAAAGTGGGTAGTTTGTTTGGCGCCCCTCTCAAGCCGACGCCCCGGGCATTCGCCTTGTTTGCCCAGCCCAAAAGCCGCCCCTGCACCCAATCCTTTATGTTACGTCTATTTGTAGATTGCCATATTACAACCAACTGCAAATCAAACATGTGTGTTATGTTTTTAAGTATCTTGCTTTATTATTTTTATTTTGCTGCACATTTAATCATATTGTTTTGTTTTTTTTAGTAGCATTTCTTGTTCCTATCACTCTGTTAACACAATCAATAATATTGCGTTATTTTTGTGAGTGGTTTGGCCAATTTTCTTATCAGTTAATTGCACAATCAATTATATTGTGTGTTTTTTAGTAGCTTTAATTTTTATCAGTTTGTTGTACAAGCAGCCATAATTCTTGTGTCACTATTTTTTACTGGCCTGGATTAGGCTATTACTTTTAGTTTATTCTACAGTAAATCCGATTACTTGCTCACTATCTTTCATTATTTGCAGTTCATGATTAGTTTTCCATTTTAATTAATTTCTTAGCATAATTAATCAAATTAGTTAGATTTAATAGTTAATTTTTAATTCACGTGAGATTCGACAAATGATTGGTGTGTGGTGTTAATTATCTTAATGTATGTAAAAAGGTTTATTTCTAAACAAAGTTATTTTCCTGGAAACCAAGTATGCCCACCAATACTAAATAACCTGGATAATTTAAATCATGAGTAAAAGTTGACATTCGGTGTTTTGCTAGCTATTACTAAGAAATAAAAAAACCCTTTTTAAATACTTAATTTTACCCTTTAATTCTCTAAAAACTGAAAATAAAACAATCATTTTGAAAACATTCTATGATAAAATAATTTAAATTTTATATTCCTGATTTCCTCATAAAGTTAAATTAACTCATTAAATAAATATGGTTTTAATAGTTGGTCAAATACTTTTTAGATTGTCCAAAAAATACTTTTAATTTGAAAATTAACTTTTATAAAACAATTTTGGCAAAATTTTAAAACAAATAAATACAAAAACATAATAAAACGGCAACCCTTCTTCATATTACAAATGTATACATATATATATATATATATATGTGTGTGTGTGTGTGTGTGTGTGTGTGTGTGTGTGTGTGTGCGTGTGTGTGTACTCATTGTTAACAATAAAACATCTTAGCTTAGGGATCAAGTTAGGGGATGTTTAATAAAATATCCCTTATTTATAAATAAGTGGAACTTAAGGGGTAACGTTTGGGCCATATTTCGAACTTCTTAATTATGTGGCTCTAGCATATACACACACATATATATATTAATTTAATCAACTATATATAGAGAGCCTATTAGTTTAGTCACTTTGAATAATTAAATGAAAATATCCAAAATATTTTCAAAACGTAGTTTTATACACAGTGCATGGGGTATACAATAAACAAAATGCCTATATGAAATATCTAGTTTTATATAAATAGTGTATTAGGTTAAATATGTATAATTTAATAATAATATATTTCGTATTATATATTCATTAGCTATATAAAATTATCAAAATTGTTCATATAGTTTTCAAGTTTATACTTTTACTTGTATAATTATAGTTTAGGCTAATTATTGGTTAGATAAATAACAAGGAGGTCGGGTGACTTTTAGTTGGTAGGGGAATTAAAGGTGGCGATTATTTACGGTGGGGTGACCTGGCGGTCTAAGGGTAAGGTGTCAGACTTCTATGCTGGCGGCCGGGGTTCAATCCTCGGTCCCGGCACAGATTTATCTGATTACCAAACCCTTCCTTCACCTCTGACAAGACATCTTGTGAATGTGGGGAATGCCAGATCTCCATTGTGGTTCGGATTACACGTTAAACTGTAGGTCCTTCATTTCATCTCACAATCACCCTACCATTACACATTAGCGTAAGTGCGTATAACCCGAACGGGTAGTAAGACGTGGTGCTAATAATAATAATAATAATAATAATAATAAT
>CABFOV010003065.1:36320-46944 GCA_902141375.1 Timema poppense
GTTTCCTAAATGGTTTTCCACTCTCCCTCCACGCAAATGCGGGTTCACTTCCTCTAATTCAACCTTCCCATTTCCTAATCCATTAGAGTAATTAGTACTTAAAGCGTATAACCCGAACGGGTAGTAAGACGCGGTGCTAATAATAATAATAATTATGACGGTGCTACTGTCTCAAAGCGGGAAAGGGGTGGGTGTTCTAATCTTACTAATAATTGTTAGATCTATCCCTTGTGTGTGTCAGAAGATCTTATCTAAGAAAAAATATTGAAGTTGCCTGGGTTGAAATACCCACCTTTAGGGCCGTGTCTAGGGTTGGGGGTAAAGTGGGTGATTGCCCCGGGCCTCCCATTACAGGGGGCCACATTACGACAAAAAGTTATGAAATTCAATTACAGTTATTAGTCTAAATATCACATCAAATAGTGTACAGATAATTAACAGCAATAAGTATTCACTTAGTAACAGAAGTCCATTCCAGATTCCTGAAAACCCTAACTTTATGTACTTTACTTTATTCGAGTAATGTGGTGCAGTACAGTAGAATACGCCACCATTGGGCTACCGCGGTTGGTCTACAAACAACTAACAGTGTAATGGTGCAATGAAGAATTTATTTTTATTAACTTAATTGGATTGATTGTTTGCATTAATTAAGTAGTCATTTAATGGGTTGATAAATGTTTCATAAAATACGATAAATTATTAAGTAACATAAGTATAGAGTACATATCAGTAGTTCTATATTATAACGGTTTAAAGCTAAAATTGAAAAACCACCGTACAGAAGGAGGCCTCACATTTTTTTTTGCCACGGGCCACCCATTTTCTTAAAACGGCCCTGCCACCCTTGATAACAAAAAAGCTTTTAGTTGGAAATTTATATTCTCCCTCCCACAACACCAGTCTAAATCTTCTATAACTACTTTAAATCTCTTAAAGGCGCTCTAGCCAACTATTCTTTTCGTATACCATTAATAGATTATTTTAATTGTCCTAAAATCGATTGAAAATACCATCATGTTCAAGTTAATAGATTGGATTAAAGGCAAGTCAACGTCCTGCTTCAATCAGTATTATTGGTTCAAAACAATATAATATCAATGATTTTAATAACCTTAGTCGTTTATTCCTCGTTTTTTGTTCACTTTCATCAACCCTTAGTAGCACATAGCTCCCACTATCTACTAAATATCGATCTAGCTCATCCCCCTTTACTTGTAGAACTTGTTGTGCCCGTTTCCAGAATTTTCTTTTGGAAGGGGAGGGGGCTCATTCTTCAAATATTGTCCGACGACGACGGTCATCTAAAGATTAATCAGTTGGGGGAGAGGGGCGAATGAATCTGGCCTGCACGGAGAAAAAAATAAATCAAAATTTCGTACAAAAATATATTGACGTAGACCCATTCTTGCATTCACTAATAATTAATGTATTTTTTATGACTTTTAATAGAAAATATACTAGTTTTACATAATTTTTATAAAAATTAATAGCTTACATTCTGTATTAAAAGTCATAAAATATATATTAATTATTAGTGAGTGCAAGCATGTGTCAGCTGTAATATATGCTTTTACGAAATATTGACATATTTTTATCTCAGAATTTTTTATAATATCGTTTAAAATTTTGTTTAGATTTGGGGGTCCTCAGCTCCACGAGCCCCCCTGAATATGTTCATGGATGTACGTCATGTTTTAAGTAATAATAATAATTCCTTAAATTATTTAGATTATCTTCGTGGTGATTATTTTAATCTATTGACGCGGTTTGTTAAAAGTTAAGACATAGAAATTGTGTTCAAAAAATATATAAAAAGAGTTTATTAATTCATTAATCATCTCTATTTATATATTTTTTGGACCATATTTCTAAGTCTTAATTTATATCCACTCCTTACTTTTAATTTGTTTAGAATGTTTTCTAAAATGTTTTAGACAAGGTGCTAAAAAAAGTTTAATCCATACAACGTTCTGGCAGCCACAGATTGAGCATGTGCTTACCCAACTGTCGATGTTGATATAGCTACTGATAACTTCACTAAATTATCCAGCAAATAATCAACACTAATTTCCTTGGAAATAAAGAATAATTCTAAGTATTCCCAATGGTTTTCTTCCACACTCAAATGTTATATAAGAAAGAAAAATAAATGTTTTAAGAAATGTAAAAAATAAAATAAAAAAATAGAAAACTATTTTCACATTTTTCACATTATAATAAATTAGTTAAAGAAACCTTACCTAATAAAGAGCCATTTTGATGAACCTATTAGAAACTAGTCTCAAGAACAAACCCAAGAATTTTTGGAAATATGTAAAAATAATCGTGTGAGCAGAATCTCCCCAGTCGATATTAAAATTAATGTAATTATTACCACTGATCCTCTCTTAATATCAAATTACTTTGAAAACTATTTTAGCTAAGTGTATAATTCCACTAATCCATTTATTCATAATTATATTATTGAAACTAGTGTGTCCTTGTACCCTGGCCATATTGCCCATTTGGATGTATCTCTTTCTATTAAAAAATTAAGTTAATCCAATTGTGCTGGGCTGAATGGAATCCCAAGCTTTAATATTGTTAAAGGTTGTGAGGTTGTGCTAATATCTTCAATCCATTGTTAGCATATATTTGTCATCTTAGCCTATCAAGTGGAACATTTCCTGAAGCTTGAAAACAATCTATAGCTGTTGTACATATATATATATATATGGGCTCAGAACCAATATTTGTAAAGATAGGCCTATTTATATACTAAATATTAGCAGAATTTATGGGCCATGTTGCCATTAAAGTTTCTACTCAAGGTAAGATTGATACCATTTATTTTGACCAAAGTAAAGCTTTTGACCTATGTCAGCACAGTATTATTTTCTTAAAACTGATTAATTTTGTCCTATCGGTTTCAATGTGAATTGATCTGGAAGCTATTTGCATAGATCTTTTACCATCAAAATAGAATCAAGCTCCCCACCCCCCAACTCCTTCTTTGCCCCGTGTGTTGAACCTCAAGGGTCCTCTAGGTCCTCTACTTCGTATTGTAATTATTGATGGCATTGGTAAGTACATTCAATTTTTAAACTATTTTCTGTTTGCTGATGATCTTAATGTTTTCAAAATAAATTTGTTTGCTGATTGTGTAGACATACAAAGTGATCTAAATGGTTTATTACGATGGTCTATATTTAAAATGGAATGTCAATCAATACATCTATCATTGAATCTATAGCGTTTACAAAAAAACGCCTATTTTTTCATTTATTTAAACTTGATATTGGTATTATTGGACGCAGTCTTTATATTAATGACCTACGTGTTATATTAGACCATTAGCTCTATTTTCACTATCATGTTGATCACAGAGTTTTAAAGGAGACTGCATTTTGATTTTGTATCTTTCTTTGGTCAGGTTAAAGCTCGAATGTGTTCGTGTGGCGTAGAATTCTATCACCTTAACTGACTCTCAGATTAGAAAGTATTCAACTCAAATTTGTTTCTGTTTGCTATAATAAATTATTTTCAAACAACTTTTGCAATGTTTACGATAGAATTCTAAACCTCTTGGGGCTCCAAACTCTCTTCTCACAAAGATTTTATTTGGATGCTCTTTTAGTTTATTTAATAGCACAATTTCTAGTCAATCGGCCCTCGACAATGTGGGTATTCTTGTGCCCTCTCGTGTGTCTCGAAATGCTAATATATTTCCTATAAGTAACTCAGTCCACTTATATAAGCAGCGCTAACTTTAGATTTCCACAAGTCATACAAGTGTAGTATTCTACACTCTCATTTCATCGGTTTCATTTCATCTGGTATACAAGTTCATTCACGAGGTTAAGAGTCATGACTATGACTCGGTACTCAAACAGGAAATCAGCCCTTTCGCAGACAACCTGGCTTGGCGTAACTGTCAAGACAGAACTTCTGAGTCGGGCAACAGCCGAACGGCGATTTCCATAATACGATTTCTATCACAAAAGAAAAAACCAAAATTAGATAGTTATTTAAGGATCACCCTTATCATTATACTTTTTCGTTTATTTATTATGAACTCGTCACTAAATTATTATTACCATTGAATCATTAATTTTATTTCTCTCCTTTTTTTTATTATTGTTAGTTATTAATTGGTGACCTGGTGGTCTAGGGGTAAGGTGTCAGACTTCTGTGCTGGCGGCCGGGGTTCAATCCTCGGTCACGGTACAGATTTATCTGATTACCAGACCCTTCCTTCCCCTCTGACAAGACATCTTGTGAATGTGAGGAATGCCAGGCCTCCACCGTGATTCGAATTCCACGTTAAACTGTAGTTCCTCCATTTCATCTCATAATCACCCTACCATTACACATTAGCGTAAGTGCGTATAACCCGAACGGGTAGTAAGACGTGGTGCTAATAATAATAATAATAATAATAATAATAACAATAATAATAATAATAGTTATTAATTGGTTCTATTGTCATCACTTTTACAGCAATATTTCTTTTGTAAGCCATGTGTGTATCCGTATTTTCTCAGGGCTAGATGGTTAAAGGACTAGACTGTTGGCCAGCACTTTAATAAAGAAAAATTGAAATTGAAATTATTATTTCTATTATGATTACTCTCGAATCGTATTAAAATACACTTCACTCTTGGTTCGGTTAATAGGGTCCTTTGTGAATAAAAAAGTAAATTATTTCTACTACATAATAAATGCATTGTTAACATTTGATATAAATAGTTGAAATTATTTATCTCTGCGAAATTCAAACACTCTTGGATCAGTTAAAGTTGGCCACAATAGCGTGTCCGCCTTCTTAGCTAAGGATATCTGGTTCATTTCCGGCATGACCTAAAAAAGTTATCATTAATAATATTGGGATTTTCCCTTTCACTGTGCTTGATAAACGGCTAGGTTTTAAGTATTGTATTGATCAAATCAAGCGGCCAGAAGGTGCACGTTAAATACCTTAAATAAATTAAAAGTATATAGTATGTCAAGCATGATTTAAATACACACCATTTATCATTTGTTTTCCTTATAGTTTTAGACACATTTGGTCTCCTTAAAATAGGCTATAAGACAAAAATTGATTATTTTAGCTATTTTCAAGGGTTGTCTTCAAAGCGGCCGGAGACTACAAATATGACGGCCCTTAACATACATTCATAAATACCACTGAAGCTATGTTTCAGTGCAAACAAGGGATGTGAAAACTACAGCCCATGGGACAAATATGGCCCGCTGGTGTGATAAATCCGACCCGCGGGATAAATAATTTAAATGTGTTGTGAATCAGGCATTTTTAAACAAAACAAATCTGTATTGTTATAAAATCACGCTAAAACCAACATTGACAAACTTGTTATATAATGTATAAAATTATTTGGCAATGTATTCATGAGAACAAGTGTTTTCAATAATGAAAGTGATCCTAGAAACCGGCTTACTGTTGAGCATCAATCCGTCTTCTCTCTTGAAAATCACATCCTCTTAGTTTAAATCAGATTGTGAATAACCACTGGATGCTCATATATAGTTTCCCTCATCTCTCACCTAATCAAATAAATCTTTTGAGCAAACTTAAGAATATAGTAATTCACTAAGGTATTTATGATTGTTTCGTATTTTGCATGTATTTAAAACTTTTTCGTGTCAGTTTATTGTGTGTGTGTGTGTGTGTATATATATATATATATCTTTTTTAACTGGATTTTGAAGAAAGATTAATGTATAGACCTAAAGTTTTGGCCCGCCATTTTTTCTCTCTTTTATTTGGCCCTCCTGTAAGTAAATTTGCACATCCCTGGTGTAAGCTTAAGTTGTGAGGTGAAGTATTTATAATTTTATTATAAGTAACGTCAATTTGACTCCCAGGTCATTTCAACTATATTATTGATGATAACGTCGGTATAAAGAAGATTACTTGATGTTTCTACTTTCTAACGGTAGGAGCAAAATTGCTTCCAAATTGCTATAAAATATCTGAGTGTCTATTTTTTATACATTTAAGCTCCAGCCGCTATTTGTGTAGATTGCAAAGTTAGTAGCAGTCAGTATTCACTAAACAAATGTCCGATACTTGTGTGTAGATTGCAAAGTTAGTAGCAGTCAGTATTCACTAAACAAATGTCCGATACTTGTGTGTAGATTGCAAAGTTAGTAGCAGTCAGAATTCACTAAACAAATGCCCGATACTTGTGTAGATTGCAAAGTTAGTAGCAGTCAGTATTCACTAAACAAATGCCCAATACTTGTGTAGATTGCAAAGTTAGTAGCAGTCAGTATTCACTAAACAAATGTCCGATACTTGTGTAGATTGCAAAGTTAGTAGCAGTCAGTATTCACTAAACAAATGTCCGATACTTGTGTAGAGTGCAAAGTTAGTAGCAGTCAGTATTCACTAAACAAATGTCCGATACTTGTGTGTAGATTGCAAAGTTAGTAGCAGTCAGTATTCACTAAACAAATGTCCGATACTTGTGTAGAGTGCAAAGTTAGTAGCAGTCAGTATTCACTAAACAAATGTCCGATACTTGTGTGTAGATTGCAAAGTTAGTAGCAGTCAGTATTCACTAAACAAATGTCCGATACTTGTGTAGAGTGCAAAGTTAGTAGCAGTCAGTATTCACTAAACAAATGTCCGATACTTGTGTGTAGATTGCAAAGTTAGTAGCAGTCAGTATTCACTAAACAAATGTCCGATACTTGTGTAGAGTGCAAAGTTAGTAGCAGTCAGTATTCACTAAACAAATGTCCGATACTTGTGTAGATTGCAAAGTTAGTAGCAGTCAGTATTCACTAAACAAATGTCCGATACTTGTGTGTAGATTGCAAAGTTAGTAGCAGTCAGTATTCACTAAACAAATGTCCGATACTTGTGTAGAGTGCAAAGTTAGTAGCAGTCAGTATTCACTAAACAAATGTCCGATACTTGTGTGTAGATTGCAAAGTTAGTAGCAGTCAGTATTCACTAAACAAATGTCCGATACTTGTGTAGAGTGCAAAGTTAGTAGCAGTCAGTATTCACTAAACAAATGTCCGATACTTGTGTGTAGATTGCAAAGTTAGTAGCAGTCAGTATTCACTAAACAAATGTCCGATACTTGTGTATAGATTGCAAAGTTAGTAGCAGTCAGTATTCACTAAACAAATGTCCGATACTTGTGTAGAGTGCAAAGTTAGTAGCAGTCAGTATTCACTAAACAAATGTCCGATACTTGTGTGTAGATTGCAAAGTTAGTAGCAGTCAGTATTCACTAAACAAATGTCCGATACTTGTGTAGAGTGCAAAGTTAGTAGCAGTCAGTATTCACTAAACAAATGTCCGATACTTGTGTGTAGATTGCAAAGTTAGTAGCAGTCAGTATTCACTAAACAAATGTCCGATACTTGTGTAGAGTGCAAAGTTAGTAGCAGTCAGTATTCACTAAACAAATGTCCGATACTTGTGTGTAGATTGCAAAGTTAGTAGCAGTCAGTATTCACTAAACAAATGTCCGATACTTGTGTAGAGTGCAAAGTTAGTAGCAGTCAGTATTCACTAAACAAATGTCCGATACTTGTGTGTAGATTGCAAAGTTAGTAGCAGTCAGTATTCACTAAACAAATGTCCGATACTTGTGTAGAGTGCAAAGTTAGTAGCAGTCAGTATTCACTAAACAAATGTCCGATACTTGTGTAGATTGCAAAGTTAGTAGCAGTCAGTATTCACTAAACAAATGTCCGATACTTGTGTAGATTGCAAAGTTAGTAGCAGTCAGTATTCACTAAACAAATGTCCGATACTTGTGTAGAGTGCAAAGTTAGTAGCAGTCAGTATTCACTAAACAAATGTCCGATACTTGTGTGTAGATTGCAAAGTTAGTAGCAGTCAGTATTCACTAAACAAATGTCCGATACTTGTGTAGAGTGCAAAGTTAGTAGCAGTCAGTATTCACTAAACAAATGTCCGATACTTGTGTGTAGATTGCAAAGTTAGTAGCAGTCAGTATTCACTAAACAAATGTCCGATACTTGTGTAGAGTGCAAAGTTAGTAGCAGTCAGTATTCACTAAACAAATGTCCGATACTTGTGTGTAGATTGCAAAGTTAGTAGCAGTCAGTATTCACTAAACAAATGTCCGATACTTGTGTAGAGTGCAAAGTTAGTAGCAGTCAGTATTCACTAAACAAATGTCCGATACTTGTGTAGATTGCAAAGTTAGTAGCAGTCAGTATTCACTAAACAAATGTCCGATACTTGTGTGTAGATTGCAAAGTTAGTAGCAGTCAGTATTCACTAAACAAATGTCCGATACTTGTGTAGATTGCAAAGTTAGTAGCAGCCAATATTCACTAAATAAAATGCTTTTACACTTGGCTTATTAAATTGTTTATAAATAATAGATGGGATGGGTTTACATTTAATGACATCGTTTATCTTAACATTTGCTTAAAAATTTAATAAAATCAATCATTTATAATTTAATCGATAGCTTTATTTTAGTTTAAAGTATTTAGAGCAGCCTCAAATCAAATTGTTTCGCCAGGATGTCTCCCAGTGTACCGACCCAATCAACCCTTGGCTAATGTACTAGTTATATTTCAAGGTTTTACAAAGTATATTACAAGCGGTTGCTGCTCAAGCTACTATTAGATAATATTCTATATTGCTATACAACAGCAGGATGGAATAGAAATTAGTAGTAGGACTATTTGTAATAGTAATGGATGGTATTAGAAAAGAACGAACAATATGTGTAGCGGTGAATTGATTATATGATCAACTACTAGAAGGAACACGTAGTACTATGATCCACTTTAAATGTAAGAAGCAGTAATTTGTGATGAACGGGAATTAATTATAATGGACCGTATCGAACAATAAGTAACTACTAGGGAAAAGCTATGAAAACAGTAAGATGAAATTAAGAAAATGATACTCGCTCTAAGTAACTCTGTTTAATAAAAAAAGTCACCATGTGGAGAATAAGGTTTTCATACACGTGATAAAAAATGTTGTACAAAGGTTAGGAAGATGTGAGGTGAAGGTGGCGGTCTCTTGGCGGAGGTCTCCATTTTCCCCCTTCGGGTATGTTGTATTTTGGTGGGTTCCGTCATTTGCTATTATATCCAGTATTGTGTTTTTTGTAAAAGAAAAGAGGTCACATTAAAATAAATATGAGAGCGATTAATTTAAGGCACCCAGCCGTGAATTCTTTGTATAAGTATTAAACCTCTATTGTCGCTAATTATATTACAAGTCAACCCTCTCGCGTGTGGGAAGTCGGTTCCAGGCCCAGTTGTAGCGTTAGTAGTTTTAAACCTTGGGCCGAGGGTCCAATAGTCTTAGATTGTAATTAGACTAATGCCACTCGTTTAATAGCTCAAATAAAGTCTAGAACTGCAGCTAAAATCTTCATTCAAATATTTGGATGAAATGAAATTATACCAAAATCCATTAAGTATTTTCGATATACATTATGACTTAATAAAAATCTGTCACTAAGTAAACATCTTTAACGTTTAAAAGCATAAAATTGTTAATAGGCTTAAAACACATTTTCCACAGACCTAGAACCTTTTAGAGTTGAAATAAATCCTACATCAATATCACTCTACTTCTCTCCACGCAAATGAAGATACGTATTTAAATTCTACCCTCTCGCGTATGGGTGGTGAGTTCGAATCCTGATATATAAAAATTAACTTATATTACAGCCATGTGTTGGTCGTGAAATTTATTTTAGAGTAAACTTAAGCTCAAAAAATGTATTTTTGAGATAATTACTGGGCTACTTACTTTTGGATGAGTTTTCAAACCCCCTCTTCACGCAAATTCTGGTAGGTCTATATCTTTCTAAATTCAACTTTCTCACGTGGCTTTACTTTTGAGTTTTCAACCTCCATGCAAACGTACATTTTCGGAATAGACTGATTATATCAGCACATGACTTACAATCTAACTTGAATTTGGAAGAGACTCAACACCCAGCCTCTAGCCTTATTTCATCACTGTGAAAGGGTAACCCACATTTCACCCATGATAAATGTTGTGACCATGCCAGGAATCGAACATGCTATCTTTAATTTAGTAGATAGACATGCTACCGATTGAGCTAAGGTGTCGGAAATGTGTGTTACATGTTGAAAAAATGTATTCATTGCTCTCGCTATTGAAATCCATGAAGTATTATAGTTAAAAAAAATAGGCCATGAATAAGTGTACTTTAGTAGATTTGAAATACATTTAAGTTAATAGGGTTGGCTACCTCCTTCAGTAGCCACATAGTTTAAGGTGTCGCTTTCATGTTAGACTAGACTGCCTATGACAGAAGATCGTGGTTTGAAGCTTTGTCGGGTGTACTGGGTATTTTTTGTTAAATGGTTTTTTACTCTTCCTCCAAGAAAACGCAGGTACACGCCCTCTTGATTAAACCTTTCTCATCCCTAGCTCATAATCGTAATTAGTACATATGCGTATAGCCTAAGCAGGTAGTAAGACAATGTGCTAAAATAAGTTTGTTGTTAGTTTTATACTTTCAGTTCGAATCCCAGATAAGATCTGATAATTTCAATTGACGAAGACTTTTAATTAGTGCGTTTTAACGTTTGAAACATTTGTCGACGTAAACCAACACCCCCCCCCCCC
>CABFOV010003065.1:46999-72090 GCA_902141375.1 Timema poppense
CCCCCCTCCCCTGTCCCACCCGTCCGCCGCCCATCTTCACTTGTGTATAAAATTCTTTCCAGATGTATATATGCTTAGATATTTTTTTTCTATTTTATATATATATATATATATATATATAGTCTACCGTACTCTCTGATGGAACACACGTCTTTAAGATCAGGCCAGTTTTAAGACCCTTGGTTGTAATATTCGAAATTTTGTAGTTTTAGTGTAAAATGTATGCTCATCAAATCCAACAACAGCTAAATCTTAGATGTCCAGGAAGAGGAGAGAAGTTTTATTCTCTTAACACAAAAATTAATGACAAGCTTTTTATTTTAAAGTATCATGTTCGTAATTTAAATTATTACTATGCAAACGAATTGACCGATCGATTACGACCCTTGCACACATCGAGTGGAGCGGGTCATTCGTTGCACGACATCGAGAACGTTTCGATCACCGAAGAAATAGGCGATCCTGGTATCATTCTAAAAACGTCATTTAATATGTCTATATTAAGCCTAAAATGATTTCTGACGTCAAGTGGGAGATTACAGCTGAATTTATTCCTCTCGCGAGACGTCATTTTTCTATAAGACACGTCAAAGTACGAGGGTTGAACTCAGTGGCGGCTCATGACCAAAAAAATAGGTGGTGTACAAATCCAAATATTCTGAATTATGATAATCATAGACACCTTTTGTTTAGGCCCTATCTATTTATTCTATATCAACATGTTATAATTTTACTCATGCTAACATGATACATTAATATTATTATTATTATTAGCACCGCGTCTTACTACCCGTTCGGGTTGTACGCAGATACATTAATAAATATTATAATATACTTTACTATAGTTATGATACAGTAATTAACTGCTTTAAAATAAAGAAAGTACAGTCAAATCTAAAGAACTGTTTGTCTTTAACAAAGATGAATCAATCTTCTTATTAACTTACTTAAATTATTTAAATCAGTCATGCCTAAATTCATCCAAGACAAGCACCACCAAAGCGTAGACACGGAAAGCAGAACAATGTATTTTTCACACATTATAAGCACATTGACAATCCGTTTTCTTGTAATTTTCTTACCAAGTTTTTTCCGTTTCTAAGGAATACAAGGACTCCACCGTGGTTCGGATTCCACGTTAAACTGTAGGTCCTCCATTTCATCTAACAATCATCCTACCATTACACATAAGCGTAAGTGCGTATTACACGAACGGTTACTATGATGCGGTGCTAATAATAATAATAATAATAATATAATATTCTAGTTTATAACTTTTCTTCTTGAGTATACAAACTTTTTTTTTTGCAAAATTTTTCACAGAATTCATGTTGAAATAAAGAAATTCACCTCAACAATGATTATGAAACCAAAAACAACTATTTACATAAGCTCATATTCATAAATAATTAATTTTGTGAGAACAAATAAAGAATAATAATTATACTTAAAAAAATATTAGAAATTGGTAGTAACGCCTTAGTTACACTCATAATTCTAAAACAAATGTTGTCTACGTTCGCTATCGAGTTGTGCACCAGTGGCCCAGTTTGTTGTCTTCCTCGCACCCCGGTGGTTTCTTCATGTAAATGGTTCCCTTTAATTTACAGTCTAAGAACGCTGTTTTAGCATTCAAGTGCTATACCAGTATCCCTTGACTAAACGCAATTATTGACAACAACATTCTAAATGTCGCTTTTTTTTTACCATAGGAGTAAAAAATTGGTCTTAATCTAATCCATACGCTTGATAAATCCCTTTTGCGACCAGCCGCACATTGAAACAGTGGCCCGTTTGAAACCAATTTTTTTTTCTTTCGCTTGGTGGCTTGCATAGTACCCAGGCTTCATTATTCTTCAAATAATTTCACTATCCATAGCTAATAGCTTTAATCCTCCCATCCTTCTGATTACTGACTATGACTTTGTCCAAATATCTTTACTCGCCTATTTGCTTTCCTCGATTAGTCGACATGGGGGTATTCCTTTATTCCCACGCTGTGACGCGTTTGAGCTGCTGCCGTTGCAATGTTTCCGCCCTCATCACCCAGGGTCGGTTTAAGGACCGTGCGAACCGGTTGGGTGCCTGGGGCGCCGACTCAAGGGGGTGCCAAGCAGAGCTAACCATACCTAAAGTAGCCTGGGCGTGATATAAAAATAATCCCCAAACCTAACATCATTAATTATATTCAGTTTCTAAATGTTGGCTTTGTCTCCAGCAACGTCTTTATTACGTTGTCCTAAGTCAAATGTGATATCAAGAACCTCGTCTGAATATTTATTGTTGATCTTATTTTCAGTCAATCTCAACTCGACGTTTGATTTGTTATAAAGGTTGCAACCTCCTGTTCGCGTACGCAGGATGTGATAAAGGAAATAATATATAAGTTATAATAAATAGGAGACTTTAAAACAGTCAGCAAGACATCTCCTAATTGTGCTGTTTATTAGACACACCAATCAAAGAATACAAGGTTTAAATATATAAACTGGACAGATCGAAGTGAGCTCCTTCCATGAATATACTTTTATCCAAAGAGATAGGTTGGTATTATTTGAGCTATATTAATAATTATTGGAGACAATATTATAAATACACAAACGTTCAGTTACTACCAAGTAGTATAAATGATTAGCATTAATTTTAGTTAAATTCATTTTATTTATATTGTGTAAGTGACTAAAGAAGTGTATCAATAAATTAATTGTCGTTATACCAAGTACGTTCCTTATAATACTGATTAGCATTAAGTTAAATGAATATTAGACACATGAATTGGTTTGTCATATTGCTAGCATAATATAAAATAGAATTTGTACAATAGAACTTAAATATTAGTGTAATTATGCCCTTAGTGGTTGATGAGATATTCAAAAACAAGCGATAAGTAAGGTGTTGCAGCCACATTATAAGTAAATCGTCAAGCCCTAAAAAAACTAATTAGGTCGTAAGGACCAGTGAGAGAAACCAAGACATAATAAGAAAAATAAACTGATCAGAACTTAATTAGCAGAAAGGAGACGCTATTTAAGCTTATTCACAGCTGAGACCTTAAGTACGCTAACAATACGTACAGGGCAATTAGCCACCGTTAGGCCTGGGCAGCGAGTATTGCCAACATTTAACACTAACGAACAACACTCTGCCCCACCTTCGGCAAGCGCAGCAACTGGATGATATGCGCGTGCGCATGTGTGGCCAAGTCCAGCGTGTTGAAGTTAATTTCCAACCTTGTAATGATATCGATTTTTCCTGTCTTTTTAATATTCGAGATCATATTTTAAAGTAAATATATTAATATTTCTTCTTTTCAGTTATATATAAAGTAAACTCATATTTTCTATACTACGGCCATGTTTCTTTTTCTTTCATTTAACTGCACGTGTCCGGGTTGTAATGCGCAGTAAAATAATAGCAGGTGCAGAGTAACGCGTCTGTTTTCTTAAATGCGCGCTAATTAAAAACTAAGCCCATTGGTCGATGAAAAGAAAGCAAGGAGTGGTCTGGGTTCTAGGGTGTGAACTACGGGGTTCACACGGCTCGACTCAAGAGGACACTAGCTTGGTAGACGCGTCATTCTACTCTTCTACGGTAGACGAGAGAGATGTGTATTACATTGCGCGTCATTCTACTCTTTTTCGGCAGACGAGAGAGATGTGTAATACACTACTGCATGAATCTCGTATAGTTTGATAATGTTAGCTTGGTTGTGTTTGGAATCACGGCCAAGGTGTTTTTACCTAAATGGTTTCCATTATTCTTTTTCAAACAACAGTGATATGTAATACATTATACCATTAAAGTTTATACAAAAGTATCTATTTTCGAAAACATTTATTTGTAATATATATATTCTTCAAACCAAAGTGAAGTTAGTACATTAAAATGGCGCTCAACGTGAAGGCATTCCAGCAGAACGTAACAAATGACGTCTTGATAAGGGGCATCCAACTTTAGTACGTCACAATTGACGTCACAACGCGGGGTAGTTCCAAAGTGTACGTTACAACCTTCATCTGTTTACATTTCATTTTGGTGGCGTGAGCATGTCATGGTTTGAAGTGTGTGTGGCTCAGTCTAATGGAACACGATAAGACAGCACTGCTTAAACAGAGGATGAAACTTTTTAAGTGCTTATATTTTGGTAGATGTCTCAACAAATATGTATGAGGTAAAGTACTAATTATATCAAGTAGTATAGAATAGTCCTTGTGTTTGGCTAAAAGCAATTTTAGCACGCACAAAGTATTCGGCAAAGCGAACATCATGACTTACAACAAACCTCTTTTGGCATGAATCGTAGCATCTGTAGGCCTTTGAATGCTCACTATCTCTAACGATAATCATCGTTGCTGCCATACTATCATATTTTCTTCTCTTTTCTTCCGGAACAGGAACAAAACATTTGCACCCAAAAATTGTTAAATGTTCTATACACAGTTTGGTTCCATTCCAAAACTCGTAAGGAGTTCTGTAAACTGCCCAGCTTAGTGTACGATTCTTGAAGTAGTTCACGGTGTTCACTACCTCAGTACAAAAATCATAAGCCAATTTGACATTCAGAAGCATAGCATATACCTAGATATCTTAATAAGCATCCTATTTTCATTTTTCCTACTTCATTTTTCTTTGGAGTATACAGTGCTGTATATCGCATATATATATCCCCTTGCTTCGTAAAAATTGATGATTTTGTTACCGACATAATGTGTACTCTCCTCCTCGATCTGACCCAATTAGCTTAGGGTTTCCTTTAAAATTCTTTTTTATCTGTTCTACATAATCCCTCAATTGTTTCGACTTCACATTTATATTTGAGTAAGTAAACTATAATATAACGGGGAAAATTGTCAATAAATGAAGATACGTGGCGTAAACCACCCGATGAAATTGTATGCATGGATCCTCAGACATCCGTACGGATGAGGTATAGTACTACACTAGTTGTTGTTTTTTTAATGATGGCTTGGAAAATGCCAAGCGTGTAATTTTATCTTTTGCGCAAACTTCCCACAGTACTTTAAAACCACATTCAGGAATGATCATGTAATCAACCAGTCCGCTCGAACACACTGGTTCTATTGCCTCTGGATCTCGATGGATGAAAATTCTATGTCAATGATGATTACAGATTAACTTGTGCGTTTTACTTGGTTGGCCTAGTTTAAAGCTGAATGGGCATCCATTATTCAGATTGTCTTGTCGCTGTAGAAAATGTTGCAATAACCTAGAATGAAAACCATTATCCAGCAGTACTTTAACTGTAAGAAAGTTGCCTTCAATGGCAGGATCATAGAGAACATTAGAAACGATTGCAGTTGACTTTTCACCATTTGAATTTACGAAATCAAGTTTAAATAAGTTATACCTTTCCCAATAATATTTATTTTTAGCGCATTAGACACATTGAAATTGTTGCATTCCATATGAACTAAAGAAATGAATTACTTTTTATCAATCGCTTGGCCCCGGAATCAATAACCAAACCTTCAATCTTCTTGTCAAAAAAAAAAAAATATCCTCTTATTGACTTTCTTTGTTGAGCTTTTCAATTTTTAAGTGTTGGTCCTTATTTACTTTCCGTCATTCGTTCCTTTTTCCTTTACGTAACTTATATTTGTCATGGCCGTACCTTATATGAGCATATTATATATTAAGCATGAAATATCTTTCTGAGTTGAGAACTGTTTATTTACTTGCACTACGACTGTCGTCTAATTCTGTTTGACTATTGTATTCACAGAGCAGTTTTAACATATCTTAACTTAATGTTAAATCCACCTTTGGTCTCGTCTTTAGTTCCGTAACGAGTGCATCGTAGCTTCAAGGTAAACTGCTCAAAATTATTTCAACAACCCAGCTATCTTTAAGTTCCTTACAGCTATCAATTCATTTTTGGAACAAGTTTGTCTATTTCGCAAAACTTTAGTTCATATTATCATCTTCAATCAATTGTGTACAGAAAATACGTCAGATTAGATATAATTTATTGCTCAATGTATCCTTTCCATGGTGGTGTTTGAGTGCCACCAATGCTTCCTTTGCTGTCTTTGACATTTTTTTTTGTAGCTCAATTGGCTGTCATTGACCAACAGACTAATTCATACAAGAATTAGATCATAAAGCATCTGCCAATTTGCAATTTATTCAGTAGCTAGGGGGATGGTTGGTTCCTCAGCTCTATTTTTATTCATAGCGCTGAACAGCTTTTTTTCATAAGCAACATTTCCAAACAAAATTTCCACAAAAATATAGTTCTCGCCATTTAATAAGTAGTACTGACCTCATTTTTCTATTAGATTTATATTTGTCACTTTATTCTCACCGTTCTGGTCTCCAAACCCGTTGGTTTTCATTGGTGTTTAATGTATTCCTGGATAAGTGCATGAGGGATGCTTATGACGACGCGGTTGTTATGCATATGTAAAATGAGAATGGGAAAGTGCAAATAATTTAATATGATAATTTTTTGATAAAGACTGATCAGGAAATGACTTAGAAAAATGTAAAACTGGTAGAACAAGTGAATTATGTTGTGTATCTGGGCGGAATGATTTTTTAAATTAAAAATGTAAGGATAGAGGATTAAATTGAAAGACAAGTGAATGCATCTCGAAGAGTAGTTGGATGTATGTTGTGGAGTATTGCAAAGAATGAAGTAGCATCTAAAGAGGCAAAGATGCCAATGTGTTAGCTCCAACTTTGCTTAGTGGATGTTAAGCGTGGGTTAGTCAGGAGAAACACAAGAGCAAGTTGAATGGGGTTGGAAAGGAATAGCTAAGAAAAGTATTTGAAGAAACTCGTATGGACAGAATCAATAATGAACGGGTGCTGAAGGAGTTCAATTTAAAAGGGAATCCAATAGGTAAATGTGAAAGAGGCGTCTTACGTTGTCTTGGACATGTTGAAAGAATAGGGTGGATCGAGGGACAAAGCAAATATATGATGGAAGAGTGTGTGATTTAAAAAGAAGAGGTAAGACGTGGTTAAATGCTGTCAACGAATGTGAGAAAGAGAGAACTAGCAAGAGTGTATGGATAATGTTGAAGCGAAGGAAGTATGGAAGGCTAGGGGAGTGTGGAGAAAGTTAGTGAGGATGAATTAAGTACAAAGGTGTTGTTTTTTAGCTTCGGTATATGCAAAGTTTTTTTACCTACCCCATAAGGGAACGGCGTGATTAGGTATGTATGTATTTCTGTAGTGTTTTTTTAAATTAATATTTTGATCCGCTCTGAAAGGTTATTGGGTATAAGGGTAGCCACAAGCCCGTGACTTTTTAAGATACAGTTTTCATCGCCTATTATATTTCACTGTTATTTGATCCATGGTGTAGGCAATGTTTTATAATAGGATACAAATTTAAAAATAGATTGTACGGTACACTGCACTGATATTCTCGCTTCTTTACGTAACCTAAAAATGGAAACAGTTGGTTAAAAATTCACGGGCTTGCGGCTACCCGTATACCCAATAACATTGCACAGTGGATCAATATATATATATATATATTAAACTACAAAAACAATTTTTTCAAAGCAAACCAATGAGAATATTAATAATATCGTCATTTCTTAAGGTTTTTATAACAAATTCTGAAAACATTACTGTGATTGTCCAAGTAGCTTACGAGAAATGGTGAGTTATGTTTTAGAATTTTCAAGTATTTGATCGCGGTAAACAAGATGCCACTCGGAGTTTCCCCGCAAGAACTTACGAAGTCGTCACGAGTCGCGCCATGATTACTGGTGCACATAGTCTATAGGACCAGCTGATCCCGTAAACTAGTTTGGAGCACTTTCGCTAGGAGCAGCTTGCAATGACATCACAGAGGAATTTGCATGCGTGGATGGGAAGGCTATGGAAAAGGAAGTAAGAAGTACATATAAAATTCGTTATTACTGTTTATCAATTTGTCGTTTATTTTAACGAAATAACTTAGCTAGATTTTAATTTTTATAGGGTGATTTATTTATAAAATAATGTACTTAGTTACATTTGATTAAATATGTTATAAGAATTCATTATTTAACATTCTCCAGCAGAAAATGCATTTTTCTTAAAGTGTTACGTAACACTTAGAATATTTTAGTTTGCAGCACTGACGTTGCGAGCGTTGGCGATGTAGTTCTACTTGCTTCTATACTATTTATCTCTGTTATATGAAACTATATCTGTTTAAATAGGGCCTAATGTGAATTTTGCTTCTTATGAAATATATTAAATTTCAACAAAAACGTTTCAATAATTTATAATGGATAGCATTGTTCCAAACCAAGAATATCTTCTTCAAGGAAGTGTAATGGATTCAGCCGTTGAAGTCTTACTTCATCGCTTGAGAGGACTGTGTGATAATGTTGACTCTGGCCCTGAGACTTTTCATGATCATGAAATGTGTTTTAGTATTCGTAAGTTAAATGTATATTGACTAGAATGTTTGTTAAATTATGCTAAAATGTTGTCTTTATGGCTTTTTATTGCCAAAATTCAATATCGGTAACCGACACATTAAAAATAAGGACATAGTCCTACTTAACTAATTTCACTAATGTTTTTAAGTTTGGGAAGGTTATAATTAGAGGAAGTGTAACCGTATTTGAATCACGATCGCCCTGTCATCGGTGGTCTAGTCTACAAAAAAAGTTGAGTGAATCATATTAATTAGTTTCAAATGTATTTGAAAATATTTATATTTCCATTAATTTCCCAAGAAAAAATAACGCAATATTTTGCATTTGATGGTTTCAGTATTTTAACGCTGGCTAGGATAATTTAATAAATATCATTACTTTCTCGCAGCCCCCAGAAGACGGGAGGTTTTGATTGTCATAAATTCTCATTTGAGATTTTGATGGCAATGACCCCTGAGCCTGAAAAAATTGTTTTTATAATTCTCTAGGCCCTATGTGATCCAACCCTAAAATTAAGGCAAATTTTACTCGAGGGTGAAAAGAAATAAATTGATTTGCTCAAAATTGGTTCCAACATTTTTTACAGAAAATTTTATCTCGCCACCATTTTCAAGATGGTGCATCTCATTTTTATCAAAAAGTTATTTGGAGGGTAGGCCTACTTTACATACAGTAAGTAAGCGAATAGGTATCTCAAATTTTTATCATATAGGCTATAGGCCTATATATATCACACACATCCATTACGGTTTCCAGTCTGTGGCCTGGGTCAGTTTTTTATTCAAATCATATATTTTCCACTAGACCGGCTTTATAGGCATGTCAGGTAACCCGGCGGTCTAAGGATAAGGTGTCAGACTTCTATGCTGGCGGCCGGGGTTCAATCCCCGTTCCCGGCAAAGATTTATCTGATTACCAAACCCTTCCTTCACCTCTGACAAGACATCTTGTGAATGTGAGGAATGCCAGGCCTCCACCGTGGTTCGGATTCCACGTTAAACTGTAGGTCCTCCATTTCATCTCACAATCACCCTACCATTACATATTAGCATAAGTGCGTATAACCCGAACGGGTAGTAAGACGCGATAATAATAATAATAATATAGGCATGTCCTAACTTTATATGCCTTATAATCTAACTTAAAACTAGGACAGACACAACATCCAATCCCCAAACATTAATTTATCAATGTGAAAGGGTAAATCTACACTTCACCAATGATAAACGTCTGGCCATGTGGGAATCAAATTTGGGATCCTTAGCTCAGTATGCAGACAAGCTACTGACTGAGTTAGGGGTCTGATTGATCATATAGGCCCATCTGCAATTATAAGACATGAAATAGCTTAAGCTTTCATCGCAAAGTTGTATGTACCTAGCAATTAAAAAATCTCATTTGAAATAAAGTTATATAAAACCAATAGTTTCTGACTAATGAGCAAAAATATTTTTTAAATTGAAGTCTGGGGAATGGAGAGTTGATTGTTATGCTCTTTGGTAAACAATGATCTCTTTTTTTTTTCAACATATTTCTTTATAGTGTAAGCCTCCCATTTGTTATTTATACTGATCCAATCATAAGAAGACTTCCCATGGCAGCAAAAAAAAAAACCCAAATAAACCCCACAAAAATGTCAAATAATTTTTGTGATGGCATAACTTAGTTAACTTATTTTATTTTTTGTACGGACCTGCACAACCAGTAAGGAACATAATGCACACCCTTTAGACTTACTAAATCAGTTTATAAACTTTATTTTTAGTATATACACACACACTGTAATATAATTTAGATTATCTTAAATTAAATAATGACTTTAATATCTGTATTTGCAGGTGTTTCAAGTCTGACTCCTGTTCAGCCTGTACTCCTGCGAGTCAGGCGGGCAGTTGACTACCCAGAAATGCCATGGCAGCTTCGCTACATTGGCCAACCTGAAGTAGGTATGTTGTATTAACTTACTCCATCACTTATATAAGAGCCTATTGGAAATATTGATATCAAACTGGTGCTTATTTATCTTTAGATCTCAATCGTCCTAAAATTAAAACTACACCTCTGCGTACAACATAAACCTATAAACGCTTAAGTTAGGTAGGCAACTCTATATTTAGTTTAGTTATTCACTGGCTTAAAATGTCTGAACTAACGACATGGGAACTTTCCTGATTATAGTGAACTTGAATCGTACATAACCTAATATTATAAATCTTTAACCAGTCAAATTTTATCATGATTTGAGAATGAAGCCCAGAAGATGAAGACATCTTATATCCACATTAAAACACATCGAGCTTGGTTTCACTTTTACTTATATGTTCTTTCTTTTTCTTTTTTCTCTCTAAAATTATTTTAACCAAATGTGTAGACATAAAGGTTCCTCATCTAAATTAGATCCTTACCAAATTTGTAAATACGAAGGCTATTATTGGGACATAATCCTCTCTGTGTGTGGCCTGTTCAAAAATTTCCCCAACTTTTTTTATATAATTTTTTCTAACTTACCTACAACTTAATCAGTTTTTTCACCTTCAAAGTACATCCCTCCTCGGTTGATACACCGCTTCCAATGCTATTTCCATTTCTTGAAGTAGTCCTAATAGGAGTTTTTCGGGATTGGACGCAGATAGGCCTGTGATTTTTCTTTAATGTCTTCAATGGTGTCGAATTTTCATCCTTTCAAAGTGGGTTTTAGTTTTGGGAACAGGAAAAAGTCTGCCGTGAGCAGTTCAGGTGAGTAGGGAGGTTGAGGAGTCACAGTGGTCTCCGTTTTGGTGCAAAAGTCACAAATCAGTAGCGAAACATGTGTGGGCGCATTGTCATGATGGAGGAACCAGGACTTGTTTTTTCCACAACCTGGGTTTTTTTCTCCTGACATTTTCTCGCAGGAGTCTCAGAACTTCAAGGTGATACCAACACTTTACTGTCTGTCCCTTTGGTAAAAATTTGTGATGAACAACACCCTCAATGTAAAAAAAAAATGCATCATGACTTTCACGTTCAACCTGACTTGCCACATTTTTTTCAGTCTTTGCGAATTTTTTCCAGCCCACTGTCAAGATTGAGTTTTTGTCTCGAAATCATAGTCGTAGACCCATGTCTCATCGTCATTGATAATTCTCTTTGTGAAATTTTCGTCTTCGTTTTCACAATCCAAAAGTTCCAGGCAAATTGCAACTCGATTGTTTCTTTGATCTTAAGTCGACAGCTGTGGGGCGATTTTTGCAGCAACACACTGCATTTCCAATTTTTCTTTTGGAAAGTCGTGACACTATCCCATTGAAATTTTAAAGTCACCCGCGATTTCTTTAACAGTCAATTGATGATTTGAATTCACAGTTCTCCAAACTTGGGCCACTTAAGCGTCTTCAGTTGAGGTCGAAGGTCACCCTGAACGCGGATCATCACCAGTTAATTGTCGACCATCCTTGAATAGCTTAAACCATTCATAAACCTTCATACAATCCAGGTACTGATCTCCATAAACCTGTTTCAACATTTCTTGAGCTTACTTTAATGTTTCCTCGAGTTTGATGCAAAATTTAATGTCGATATGCTGCTTGTAATATTCAAGTCGCCTCAAAAATTGCAAGACATACCTTCCAGGGTTCTTTTACACCCTACAATTGACATGGGACTGACTGCTTTACTCCCCCTCTGAAGGAAGTTGTGCTACAGATTTTTATCTGCCAAGAAAAATTTGTCAACCCCAGCCAGGCTTGAACCCACTAACATTAAGTCTTGAGGCGAGCACTTTACCCCAAGACTACCAAGGTCGACTAAAACAAGTAAATTATTATTATTAGCACCGCGTCTTACTACCCGTTCGGGTTATACGCACTTACGCTAATGTGTAATGGTAGGGTGATTGTGAGATGAAATGGAGGACCTACAGTTTAACGTGGAATCCGAACCACGGTGGAGGCCTGGCATTCCTCACATTCACAAGATGTCTTGTCAGAGGTGAAGGAAGGGTTTGGTAATCAGATAAATCTGTGCCGGGACCTGGGATTGAACCCCGGCCGCCAGCACAGAAGTCTGACACCTTACCCCTAGACCGCCAGGTCACCCAAAACAAGTAAAACATGGAGGTTTGGGCATAGCTGTTGTGAATGTGTTGGACTGACTTACTAAATATTACAATACATACGGATTTTCATAAATAATTTACTCCAGTATTTCTCTGTTTCTATACCTTTTCCTGCTCTGTACACCTCATTTCACTGCATTCTCAATTATTTTCACTTATAACTCATAAAGTGAAGGAGAGACAGTTCAGACATATCTGCTAAATGAGGAGTGGGGTGGCCAAGGCTTGTTTTACTTGTATACATTAATTTGGTAATTTTCCATACATTGTAGTGTATTGTAAGGCCCCTCTCAGACAAGCTTGCGTGAGCTGGTTCACAAGAGTTTTAGATATTAGTAGAGCATTGTGTCAAATGTAGACATTTGCACAAGCCGGCTTAAGCGAGTTGTTGGCTCTAGTGAGCCAAGTGAGCCAATTGCTGGATCTCCCGAACCAGTTGCCAGCTTTCCCCAGCACTAGCAGGGTATTGAGTCTTATGTAGCCTTTTACACTTGCGCATGTTAGTTAAAGCTCACTACAGAAAAGCTGTGTTTCAAGTTACACCTCGTATTAACATTGTAGTTGTAGACATCAGTTGCAATGACTATAGTAATTGTCTGAAAAAACTTTAGGTCGGCTTAAAATGTTAGTATCTTTTTTTCTGGAGCAAACAATTAAAAATAATATACAGCTCATCAAATGATGACACATGGAGATAATTTAAAAAAAAACTTTGCATCATCCTCTCTAATTTCATGAAACAGTGTGTAAAAACAGCCATTAACATCCTTAAAATTATTATTGGATGCACCTATAATTTTTTCAATTGTTTTTCTCTTTTTAATCTAAACTGCAACCTTTAAAACATTAACCTATTTTAGTTCGTGCTTTGCCGAATACCAAAAATCAACTGTTTTTCTTAAAAGCTCAAGTCAACGGCTCTAGTGAGTTTCATCACTGCTCGAGGTGTCGGGAGGGGAGGTGGGCGGCTTGTTAAAAGTGTCCTTTACATTTTTCAAATATGTCCTATATTTTTGTATCCTAAGGGTGGGAACCCTGATGCATGCTTAGTTTCACAGTGATGTTTTAAATTGTATTCTTTCATAACAGCAACCAATTCATGACACACCAAACACACTGGCTTCTTGTACAGTTCAACAAACAAGTATAAATTTGTCCACTTCTCTTGAAAGACACGAAACTCGTCACTAACTTTACGCTTTTTGGCTGCACTAGCCTCCATTGTAACACAGTGAATGAATGCACTGCATATGAAACTACGACCTGGCACATAATGGTGTCTCGAGAGTCTCAGCAGGGATGAACGAATGTGAACACTCCCAACTGTTTGAACACACCCAAAATATTACTCATTCCATTGTCTACTAGGGTTGTCATTTGCCTGCTCAGGAATCATTTGAATGAAAACACAATATTTTTCTCTGAATATAAAACAAAAATAATTTAACATTAGTGTGAAATACATAAATAAAATAATTATTTTAATAGCTAGTTATATAAAATATAAATCTGTATTGGTAGTTTTTTCTCTTGAAATAATTTTATAATTTTCATGAGCTGGGAGGCCACAGGCAATAGACTAGACTGCCAGTGATGGGGAGATTGGGGTTCGATCCTGGTTGGGTGTACTGAGGTTGGTTTTAACTCTTCCCCCACACAATTTCAGATACACTCCTTCCAAATTCAATCTTCCTCATCTTTAATAAATTGGAGTATGCATGGTTTCCTTTGTTTTACTAATTTTACCAAATTACATATACTTTAAGGCAATTCTTAGCATCTCTTAGTTGAGGCCTCCGGTTTGGTGCTCACAATAAATAACAATCTATCTCAATAATTTACCAATACGTTATGTGGCTGTAGACTACAGCCCCTACATGTTCTTTCAAATGGCTTGAATCCCATTACATTCCCAGTGTCACTATTTTCATAATCTTCATTGTCACCTCTATTCACCATAGCTATTACGCCATGGTCAGTCAGTTCTTGTTGCTCGTCTTTCTCAATCAATTCCTGTATATAATCACTATCATTATTCACTTTTTCACAGCCAGGAATTTGTTTAACATTAACATGTTATTAAAATAATTTTTTTTACCATTTTGTATGTCCTTTTGCTTCCGAAAGTTTGTGGTTCAATTTCTTCCCATGACTGTCTGATACAATAAATAACCAGGGTTTCCACTCACCTGGAGAACTGGGAAAATGCGGGAAATTTTTGTGCCTTGAAAAAATCAGTAAAACACTAGTAATATTGCACAATCTAGTAAAAATATTCAAATATTTGATAATTTTGGAGAGTTAATTGAATGCTTAAAATTAGAAGGTATTTGTATAGATGAAAAAGTGAACTGATAATCGAGCATGCTTATTCAAACATATCTTACTACCCCTAAACAAGGGCTGTGAAACAGCAGAAAATGTATTTCCTCATCAATTTTAACTCATTTAATTAAACATAAGTGACTTAGCACTAGTCAGTTAATTGAAAAGTGAAATTTTCTTACTCTTTTCTTTACTCTAATCTACTTTAAAAAATGATAATTTCTTCTAGAAAGTATGGAAAACACAGGGAATATGATAATTAAAAAATATTGACAATGTTGGAAACATCATTTGAAGTTCACTTTCCTTAGCTTAACTAGCATACCATCGCCATCATATATCCTCGCAGTGAGTGTAGTTAAAAGTTTATGATGATATATTTTCTTTATTGCTCTAAACACACCCTGGTCTATACACTATAGGCTGACACAATGAGATAAGATCAGGGGGGAAGGTTCATTGTGTGTTTTCGTATTCCTTGAAGTGTATTAAGAAAAAAATGTAATAGATTTTATCGCATAATCATCAGGCATTAGTAAACCCTTGACAACATAAGGTGCAGTACTTACAAAGATTGCTTTTTTAACTTTGAAAACAATAGCTTCAGCTACAAGTGTATATTAACTAAGTTTCAATAAATCAAATAGATTAAAAAATATTGAGATTCAAATTCACTATCATTATTAACTGATTCAAACCTGTGGCCAGATCAGTTTAGTAAATTACCTAATTTTTCCTCTTTCCTTATACAACACTTTCTATTTAATTTGCTTCCGTTGTTCTCTCACTCACACACTTGCCATTATCTGCACCTCCCATCTCTTGGTCTCCCTTGTGTTATTTTTCCTACTTCATCTCCATCATTATCTTTGATATTTTTTTTTCTTTTTCATTCTCATTAATGGCTATACCATTCTAGTCTTGCTTCTTCCATTATCTCATGTATTCCCTGCACCCCCACTTTATCCCGACTTCATTCCTAATCCTTTTTTCCTCATTACAGCTAACATGCTCCTCACAAACTTTATCCCTGTGGCCTCCACTTTCCTAGTCTTTCTTACAGACAGTGTCCATGTTTCTGCTGCATATGTGACTATGGGTACAAAGTACGCTCTATATCAGGGATGTGTAAACTTAAAGAAGAGCTAAATGATAAAAACATAATTTTTTGGTGAGCCAAAGACTTATATTCATTAATTTATTTAAAAAAATCATGAACACACATAATATACTGATATGAATAAGTTTAAATAAATGCTGAATGCAAAACAATAATAAATACCTTAGTGGCTTAGTATATTCTTACGTTTGTTCAGAAGATTTTAATGATGGGGGTGAGAGATTAGTAAAACTCTGAATGAGCTTCCAGAATTTTTTTCATAAACTGGGTTAAATTGTGAGGTGATGCTCAAGAGAGAAAAAAAGAGATGCTCATCAGTAAACTGGTTTTTAAGCTGACTTTCATGGTTGAAAACACTTTTTTGCATGAATATGAGGCTGCCAACGTTGCCATATATTTTTGGACAAGATCTAATAAGTTTGGAAATGTTGATTTGGCATTATTTAATAAAATTCAGTTTTGTTATGTTTAAAAAAGCCTGCTTCACAACACAACACATTTAAAATTTAAATTATTTATCCTGCGGGCCTTACACTTCAAGGGCACTTCTCTTCTCCATAGCAGGTCTCTTAAACACCTATAGAACTCCCTCTGCTGTTCTCTTCTCATTAAATCCTAGAGAGAATTAAACTCATAGGTTAAAAAAATAACCCTAATTTTTATATTTAATCCCTTCCTGCGTGTTCACAAGTTGTATTTACTTAAATAAATGCAATCTATAAAGCTATATAATATATTTATTTATACATCATACCAATTTTGTTTTTACCATTTAGCTACAAATATTTTCATTAGGATGATAAGACAGAATAGAGTTGCTAACACTTGAGCACCATGCATAATTATTATAAAATTGATGTGATACTATAATGATAATAGTTACTGTAACTGTATAGTAACTCGCACGTAGTTAGTTAACACTCTAGTCGTGTTGAGCTAGATTGCCAAGGATGGGGAGATCGAGGTTTGAATCTCTGTTGGGTAAACTGGGGGTGGTTTTTCTTAAATGGTTTTCCACTATCCCTCCATGCAAATGCACTTCTTCTAAATTCAACCTTCCCAATTCCTAACCCATTAGTGTAATTAGTACTGAAGTGTATAACCTGAACGGGTAGTAATACACATTACTAAATTAAAAAACTAGTATAATATATGAAATATTCCTGACAATGTAATCACTTATGTTCCCTAGTTGATATGACTGTATAGAATAATCAATGGGACATTCTTTATACTGTATAACATGTGTGTTGTATAGCCACGAAGAGACCGACCATCGTACGTAGCAGTCTGGATATTGGAACAAGCTCAACAGTGGTGGAGTTTCTGACAGATCTTGGTTGCAGAATGGACTTTGAGTATGCAGCGCGGGGCTACATGTTCAGGAAGGGCCGCATGAAGATCACTGTAGCCAAAATATTTAAAGTAAATTTTACCCTTAAATTTTTTTCTTTCTAATTTTACTCCTATCTTTTAAACTCTCAACAATCCAAGAGTTGTAGCTATCCATATATTTTGTTTTGTTTAAGGTTATATTTTAATTATATGAGTAATCAAGTTTCAAATATTTTGACAAATAGTTTTAGTGCTAGGAATAAACTGTGTTTTTTCCAGCCATGCTCTATCAATTTCTTCTTTGTTAGATATATCTTGGCTTTGAGTGTCCATTGGTTTCTTGGAGCCTCTTGTATTCTTTCTATTAGATAAACCGAAGATGTCTTCGACTAGAAGTTCCTTTTAATAATTATAATATCTTACCTTTTATATTAGCTTCATATGCAAAAGGGATTGCCATGTTAGTGAATCTATGTCTAATTAATTTTTTCCTATAATTTGATTGGTTATCAATTTGGTGGCATTCCTGTTTATTTTTATCCTTTCAACTTAAATCTATGAAAAAGACTAATACCTACTGGCCTCTTAGTCTGGTGGTCGGTGCACCTGGTTACTGATCTAGAAGCCCTTAGTTATTTCCCAGTGATACCCCAAGGTATTTTTCCCGAATGGGGAACTTTTCTTATTGTCACCATGGTCTGGTTAATTAGTCTTAAGTTAAGTTTAAGATTGCCACTGGCTAAACACTTTCATAATCATCATAGTCATTTCATTGCGGGTGTGGGGTAGACAACCTCCAAGGTATACCCTGGGCAATTTTCTGTGCCCGCAGAGGAGCTAAAAGTCTACATATAAGGCGACCGAATTGGATACTTAATCTCTCACGGTCAAATACGTCATACGCTAAAAGAAAAGTGAAAAATAAGATTAATACTAAACAAAGTTATATGGGCTTCACACCCCAATTCTCCCTACCACATCTAAATAAAAAAGTGTTGTGACAAGTTTCTCATGTCACCAGATTTCTGAAGTTTATCTCTTGCAAGGGGGTGTGGTTTCTTAAGAGAAATTGTTCCTTGAAACTGTCCACGGTATTCACTTTTGTATATGCTAGAGCACAAAAAAGCTCCATTACTCGGGGAGTTTTCACTCCACATGATTCTAATACCCCCTTTCAATACTTCTAAATTAAAAATAAACAAAACAAATAAGTCTATAGCCTCCAGGTTAAAAAAAAACAAATATAAAAAATAACAAATGTAAACTTAACTAAAAGCTAAACAATTGCTTTATAAGTATAGAAAAGTAATGATTCAAAAGGTTAATAGCTTGAAAGTAAAGTTATGTAACTTAAATTAGATAAATATGATGCTTACAGCTTTGATAACCATTTGAAGAACTTAAAATTAAAAACTAGCTCCACACTTTATCATAATTTAACATTTAAGTTGTGTTAAAACACACTTTGGTGGCCGCATGGTCTAACAAGCTACTCCCATCTTAGACTAGACTACCGAAGACAGGGAGATCGAGGTTAGATCCTGGTCAGGTGCACTGAGGTTGGTTTTTCCTAAATGGTTTGCCACTCTCCTTCCACACAAATGCGGGTGCACTTCCTCTCAATTATAATCCCAAGACCATTAATGTAATTAATTAGTACATAGACGTGTAAACTGAACGGTTAGTAAGACGCTGTGCTAAAACAAAAAGTTGTGTTAAGTATATACTAAGGTTAGTCCTATGAAGAACATAATAGGACTAAAATGATAAACAAAAGTATAATAGAATTTAGGTTGTGTAATCATACTGACAATGAACATATATTATTAACTGATAAACTTGGGCTATGAGGGGCGATTGACTTATTCAAAAATCCTTTGCTTTAAGAATTGATGGCACTTGCAAGCCTTTTACACAAACCCTAAGATTAAATTGACAAAATAAACATTGAAAGATAAATATAAATGGTCAAGAATTATTGTTCATGTCAGTGCTGCTTCAGTTTAGTGTGGTTCAAGGCTTCGTGAAACTGTTTGATTTCCAATCTTAGTTTTAAAATGGATATTGAAGGAAGGTAATAAAAAGCAAATCTTGTGATGTCTCTGTGTAAAGTTTTGACAAGATCCGATTTTCTAGTGAAACAGAAAAATAGTAAAATGTATTGAATGTGTTATAGATGCTTCATAATAAACCGACTGATCCAGTGGAAACTATTTCTCAGTCCTACCTTGTGGAACTGAGTGTGTTGGCTCCTTGTGGGCAGGATGCCATAGCTGAGGACATGCGCAGCTTTTCAGAACAACTAAGACCACTTGTTCAACTCGAGAAGGTGGACTTTAACAGATTGCATCACTTGACTTAGTTTAGGTAGGTAAAAAGAAAAAATCAACTAACCAGCATTTAGGATTAACTTTTTTTTACTTGTAGTGACAGGGAGTCTGATTCTCATGATCCTTTGCTCACCACTTCCATATCTTAAATGACTGTACAAATATGTCTGGTCCCTATGAGCATTCAATCCTAACTTGTACTTCCAGGTAACCCAAAATTTTACTCAGCTGATCTCAGCGGCTAATCCCATCTCTAGTCTATCGAGATCATCTCAAACCACATAATAAGGGAAAAAACAATAAAAACACTTGTTTCTGAGGTCGAGTTATTCCCCTCTCCTTATAATCATTGTTTCTACCATGACTTGGTACATCCTCGTCCTGTAAGCACCCTCTTGGATCAAAATTTTCCCCACACACTTCCCTAATGAATTACTACGCTAACGATGGATCACTTTCCTCAATTAGGAGCTCCTTAAGGGTTATAGTTTTCTGGGTGCCTACTTTTGTCCATATTTCCAATAATAAAGTTTTACGGAATGATGATTTAGAATTACCTGTTTCAATGGCTGCATGGTCATAAGGTGTCACTCTAGCAATAAATTAGACTGCTGATGACAGGGAGGTTGGGGCTCGAATTTTGGTTGGGTGTATTAAGAGTGATTTTCCCCAAATGGTTTTCTACTCTTCCTCCACACAAATACGGGTGTACTTTCTCTAAAATTCAACCTTCCTTATCCCTAACACATTAGCGTTATTAATGCATATGCATATAACTTGAACAGGTAGTAAGACTACTAAAATAAGAATATTTTTTTCTTGTTAGACAAATTTGAAATTGGCTACTATACATAAATGTTAGCAAACTGATTTTAAGTTAATTCTAGGTAGATTTATTCAAATATCAGGCCTCAAAATTCTGAATATATTCTACCTGATTTAACCCCATCTCATACAATAAAGGATTGTATTTCATTCACATGTGTATTCACTGATTCTATGCGTTTTTGTAGTCAACCGCAAATTTAATCTCTTATTGATTCCTAATAGTCTGTTTTAAAGATACTAATTTTAAATAACTGTAGATTGATCCCATTTAGCCTTGTTTGTTTTGTTATTTTTTGATCATCATAACCTCCGTTCTTGAAAACATTCAGTTAACCGATAAATCATTTCAAGTTCATTTAACCTCTTAAAAACTACTGAGTGTTTGTCATCATCTTGCTAAGATTGTAGGAGAACTCTATTCTCCCCACCTCCCTATCCCCCCTCACTTAGTGACTTGCTTGATGTGTGAGGACTCCTCCAGACCTATGGGTTCACTTTTCTGGTTGGTGATTGATGATTTATCTCCCACATTCAAGACTGTGCCTACACTTTTTGGTGATAGTTTGCGCTTTCAGCTCTCAAAAGAGGTGGTGTTGCTAACCTTATACAAACTAGCTAATTCCTGCCATCAAGTTAGTTGTAGGGTTAAGCCGATGATTAGTATTTCGCTCACCAATTTTTAACTCAAATTGTTTGAATGGTGTATTTTCACGTACCATACACATGTGGGTGTGCCAGTTACTGGTTATTCATGATTGTTAAGCTCCTTGCAGACAATCTTATCCTTTGCGCTGTTGCTTAGGGGTCAGGGGGTGAGGGCTGCTAGTGTGCTTTGTAGCATTAGCTACAAAACAAGGAGAATGAAGACGATGTACCATGACCTACTTGCCCCATTGCACTGACAAACGTGTCACACGACTTTTTCGCAATTTAATAACAACACATCCTATCAAGGCCACGACCTGCAAAGAACTGACTGCGTCAACCCAAGTTCGAGTGGAGACCGCTAAAGGGTGCACAGTGATAGAACATTCCAAAGTGTTTGAGAAGGGAAATGATTCCAGTCCTAGTCCATCGAAGCTGGTTCTCGAACAATTGAGCTCATTCTCAGAGCTTAAAGAATGTGTGTTCTGTCATGCGCTTCCCCTCCCACATGACTCAATTATGTTCCACCAACCTTGTTCCTCGCCTTCCTTTTTCTCTTGAGTCTAAGCATATATAATACCAGTATGTTGACATTACCGGTACACTTGGATTTAGCTCTTGAGTTTGACTCTTGGTACAGGAAAACGTTGTCTTGGTTGCGCGTTATTGAAAATGTAAGGGAAATATAATGTTTCGTCTTAGATATTCATTCCTAATCATGTAACTTTGCAAAATTCTCTTTCAGCTTATTAGATATTTTTTTAAATAGAAAATATTCTGGTAGTGGAAATTGAACTTAAATTTGATTGTGGTTAATTTATAAAGATTTCCAAGGACTATAATAATGAACATTGAAATCATGGCTGAGATCGATATACATTGATAGTTAAATATTGCTATACGAATTGCCTTCTTGTAGATATATAGAAAAGTATTTAATTATTTTTGTTTAATTCAGTTTATTGTAAATCTCGATTTATATTGGATTATTATGGCAGATCTTAACTTATTATTGAAATATCATAAGATTATTACGAGTAATCTTGATGTTCTTTCTTATTTATCCGTGGAGGATGTTCAGTCTTTTTGAAATATTAAAGAATTAAGATTTTTTGGTAAGGACTGGAGATAAATTCCTTAATATCTTTGCCTTTGTTTAATCATTTAAATGGCCAAGGAACATATTTTTGGTACGAAAGATAATTAAATGCTGTGTAGGAAAAATCATGGCAATAATTCTAGCTCTTTTTAGAATTGATAGGAAATTATGCCTATTTAATCTAGATTTGTTACTATTCCTATCTATTTGTGATGCATTTAAATATCAATTACTCTCATGGTTAAATTTGGTCTAGCGGTTCATTCTGGTAATTTTGTAAATAGGGTTTTGTTCTTTAAAAATATGAGTTTAGTAATTTTTTGGATTATATAATATTCTTTTGTGAGTAGGTATTAAGTGAACCTCGGATTTGTTAAATTTATATTATTTTAAAGTAAATTTACTGATGTTAAGGAAGACCGAAATTTGAAATAACCTTTTATATTAACATTTATATATATTCAATCTTTAATATATTCTTAAATCATGTTTATCATATTTTTATTTGTACCATCATGCATGGTTTTCATATCTTTTGATATAATATTATTATTATTATTATAAATAAACATTTAAAATTGATTTCTTGTTTTTGCTTTATATTGTGGTAAATCGGTTTCCCATTTTAAGAGTACCTATAGGCTATTTATTTATTATTGCGTATGTCATGAGGTTTCTAAGATGAGGGCACAAAGGACGACCATCTTGTAACTATTTCCGCAACCTGGTTAGTTGCGTGCACTGGGTAACAGTAGTCTGTTCAGACTATTGTAACTGATTTTACTCAAGTGATTCACTCTGGTTGTTTTATTGTTTCTATTTAGGCCTTCTGCATAATTGGTTAGTAAAGGATGGTCCATAATAAGTAAGTAGTTTATTCTTTCTTTAACAGGGGTGAGGGACCTTAGTGTTGAGTATAGAAAGGTCAGCGAGTGATAGTTTATTTGAGAGGTTGTGTGATAAGGGGGATAATATCTTTGTAAGATCAACTAGCAAACAGATGTCTTAACCATGAGCTATGAGAGGAAGCTAAAACTGAGTAAAATTCAAGGAAAACTAAGACTAAATAACTATTGAAGGTTTCAAAACTACATTAGGTATATAGGACTTTCTTTATTTCAATACTTAAATGTATGTATCAGTTTAAACTTATAAAAAAAACTGCTTATTTTAATTCCAATAAATTTTTTGAACAAAATATTTGTTTATGTTTTTAACACATTCACTCCCAAACTGCTGGCCCATCATTCTCTTAGTAAAAATGACTACTTCAAGCTCATATAAGATGTATTATTTCAAGAAAACTATTTATTATAAATCCACAAAATCTTTACAGGCTACACTCCACAAATGTCATAACCCTTTAGGACAATCAATAACCACATTTATACCTGTATTTCCAGTAAAAGGTAAAGTGGAGATGACTTTTCGACTGAATACGGCATCAATGTAATTATAAACGTTAGTCGCCTTCACTTTTCTTTTCAGATGGGATTAGTTCATTTTCTGAATCCAGATAAATTAATAAACCACCTATTTCTTCTTCGTTTAAACTTCTTTCATGATAAATATTATGCTTTTTACTTTCACTACTTATATATTATCTATATTTCTTTTAACCATATTGACAAAGTAGCCTAGCATGTATAGATTTTCCAATTCTTTTTTAAAAGAACACTTAGAAAAATGTCCTTTTGTATGTGGAAACAAAGAAATATGAATTTTCTGTTTTAAGTTAAAACAATGAAAACTTGTTATAAAGTTGAAGATTCAAGTACCATCTGATGAAAGCACTAAGAACTACATTGTAGAACCGCATGCAGAAAAGTTTAATAGAATTTGTTTGGTCAGATTCATTAATTGACCAAAGTCGACTAAGGTTGTTTAAGGACCTGAATGTGTTAATATATTTACTATGAAATTTTATGCACAGATTTTAAAATAAAAAATCTATATAAAACTATTCAAAACTTAACTATGAAAAAGCGGAAGTCAATTTAACTAAAACTAATCATCCTTAGCCTAGCTGGTGTAACCGTTTTGTTCCCTTCCTCGGCGCTGTCGATGTAACCGTTTTATTGCCCGATATGAAGCAGTATCACTATTGATATTTTATCTTTCTTTGTAAAATATGGCATCATTCATTTATCTGTACAATGACTTTACAAACCATGCAAAGTATAATCTATTTTCTTTGTAAATGCTAGATAACATCTTAGGCTGTACCTATCTTTATATGTAATTGGTAGTATATTAAGTTGAGAAAAATTACTTTGTATCTATTTAGCTCATATAGTGTGAAAGATTGAAGGAGGGATACTGCACCAATATTTTGAATATTTGATATTTCTTGTATGTTTTTTTGTGTGTGTGTCTGTGATTGTTAAGGTTTGGTCAGACTGAGAAGCATGCGAGTGCGGGACTACATAGGCAAAGCGAGCGCATGATTAGCAGATAGCTCTCGATAGTTGTTGATGAGGAGGTAAAGGTTCGAATCTCGGTACAGGAACTGGGTTGGTTTTTGACAAGTGATTTATTGTTGGGGTTTTTCCATCCTCTCCCTGCGCTAATGGTGATTCTTATTTTTAAAGGCCTACTTTGATTATAATATTGGAAGTATTTTAACATATCAGTTTTACATATATAGTTAATGGTCTTATCAATTAAATTAGGCCGTTAGTAGTATGTGTGATAAACCTATCGATAATTATAAAAAAATAGTATGTGTGATAAACCTATCGATAATTATAAAAAAAGTGGTGACCTAGCGGTAAGGGGTAAGGTGTCAGACTTCTGTACTGGCGGCCGGGGTTCAATCCTTGGTCGCGGCAAATATTTATCTGATTATCAAACCCTTCCTTCACCTCTGACAAGACATCTTGTGAATGTGAGGAATGCCAGGCCTCCA
>CABFOV010003066.1:0-19097 GCA_902141375.1 Timema poppense
GTTCGGATTCCACGTTAAACTGTAGGTCCTCCATTTCATCTCACAATCACCCTACCATTATACATTAGCGTAAGTGTGTATGCCCCGAACGGGTAGTAAGCCATGTTCCGAACTACACACACAAACCAACAATCCAACATTTGTTTTATTCATAGGGCGATGCCATTTGTTACTGAGCAGTCTTAGCTGTCTTTTAATTATTAGAGTAGTTATCGGTCTGTACAAATACATATCTAAGCTATGTAAATGAAAGCTAAGATAAATTTAATATTTAACTTAAATCCTAAGATATTCTTTGACCAATGAAACAATTTTGGCTAACTAATACCAATAAAAATCAACCAAATCATAAACACAGGTCAGTGTTTAATGATCTGCAAATTTTGCTATGTATTTTAGATTGGGATCTATATTCTAGGTTCTCCTCACTTTTAAAATGCAAATAATAATTCGACGAATTAAGACGTTTAAATAAATCGTCCTTTTTTTCTTGTAACTTTTATTTTTGATCAGTTCTACAAGTTTGGTAAATTGGTTCACCTCTTGATTTGTTTTTATACAATTTTAATAAATTTCATCTTTCATTGAGAACTAATAAAAATATTCTGAACAAATATACATCTGGACAGGCCTACATATATAGACACCATTATACCTTTATTAGTATAGATGTATATTTTACTAAATATATTACCATGTATATTTTTATATAACAATATATATAGTTATAAATATAGGCCTATATGCAAAGATATTATGTATGAATAGCTATATATAGCTACATAAGCATCTAGTTATATATACATTTATATATGCATATCTAACTATGTATAGTTAGGCTTATATATACATTTATATGTGCATATGTATAAAAATACTATGTCTTTCTTAGGAAGAAAAAATAAATTTTAGTTACTTAAGTTAGTCAAAAAATGTTAATATATTCATTCATCTTTCATGTAATCTTCAGTTGTCACTTTTGATAGAGATTATCAATATTTATAAAATAACACCAATAATATAGTTGAATGCTATAAATATTTGCATCAAATAAATATGTTTGTATTTTTTCTACTGTTCTTCCAACCAAAATCAAGGTATTATATATTTAAATATAGGTATGTACATATATATAGCCTAAATTCAATAAATAGTAAAAAAAAAATTAGCTGCTTCACATATTTTAATCTACCACACATGATTTTTCGAAGAAATATACTGTATATCAAAAATCATGTTATATTACAGTCACAGGTGGTAAGGTTAAATTGGAGTTTAACATTAAATTAAATAGCCCTGCACCATCAAAAAAAATTAAGAATGTTTCTCTAGAGTGGAACACTCTACCTAAAGACAAAACATTTTATTTCTAAACCATTCCAATTTTTATTTAAAGCGAAGTACTTTTATGTTGTTTTTCAATGGAATTTTTGACCCCCTTTGTTAGTTGTACAGACACATAAAAACAAAGTAGTAATTCTGAAGCAGTTAATAGGGTAAGGTACAAAAAAAAATAGAATTACCCTCTTTTTCCAGTGCCGGTTCAATCTTCTGTAGTCTCGCCACGTGACCTTATTCATCTATTGTTAAGGTATCTACAAAGGCCCTCACTACAGTTAGTTGAACATAATGAAAGAAACTGTGTTTATCTGGATGAGCTACCAAATTTACAAAGCTGATAAATGGTAAACAAGTAATGTAGGGAATGCATGGTATATAACAAGTTAATATATAGTATAAAATCATTTAAAGCATAGCTTAAAAAGGGTTAATGCTTGATATAAAACAAATTGATGCATTATATTAAACAAGTTAATGCATTCTGCAAGTTCATTTGGATTTAGGTACAACTTGTGCTTTTGCGTGCTATGGCAACAGAAACAATATTGAAAATAAATGGTACGTAACTCAACAACGAATTTATGGCTCTATTTTTTTTTATGGATATATATACTCATAACTCGTAATATATGTAAACGAAATAATATATACTCGTATGGCCAAGCACAAATTAGTCTATTTTTACTTAGAACATTTTTTGATCCCCAGTTTTAAACATTATAATTTTATTTTTTTAAGAATTAACGTCTTCATTTGTATATTTATACCAAACAAAATATTGATATTGGGTCAAAAAGGGTCAACACTTCATAGCAAAATGTTGATTTTCGGTTAAAATAGTCAACATTTTGCTATGGGTTGCACATCTTATTGTCGTAGCATTTTTATTAAATTCATTACTTATAAATTTTGACCAATAAAACAGGTAAATATTGACTATTGAGTCTAAAATGATAGAAATAGTCATTGCTGTGCAAACATTTCCCTTAAGAGTTTGGAGGAAAGAGAATATAAATCATTTTAAGATATTTACTTATTTACTCACTCTATGGCATTAGAGAATTATTGAGTTAAAACTTAAGTGTTACCTCTTTACAACTAAAGCTCACAATATTGTATTGATATATTGGCCAATATATCATAAATTATTGGTTTTATAAAAAGATATTTCAAATAAGGGTTTTTTATATTTAATAGTACTACAATTTTTACATAATTAAGTTATTTAATATCTCAAATAATTTCAAAGATATGTACATTTCTGCTTATATAAAATACCCTAAAATTAATTTTCAAGGGAAAATCAAAATATCCATTTTATTTATAATCTTAATCAACACATAGCTACGAATTTAAATCAAAATATTTAGATATGATTTTGAGAAAACCATTTTTTCTCGTTTTGCCTTTTTTATACAAGTTTTAATTGTATGTTTAAACAGACACACAGAAAGCCGCATTGAAAAAAAACACTTTTTAGGGTTCGGGGGGTCTTGAGATGTCAACACCCATCAACATGTCTGGTTATATTTCTTTTACGGTCGCAATGTTTTAACGCTAGTGTTCGAAAAGTTAAAAAAACATATATATTTGCGTATAGCTTGAAAGTTAATTATTTTATTAAAGAATCTTTCAAATAACGTATGTACTATAAATAGTCCTAGATATTCGCAATGATAAATAATTTCAAATCTCAAATATTTCCATAATATGTTAAAAAATTAAAATGTATGCATCTGACCGAAACTCTTAGTAATTTTTCCGAAAAAAAAATAGGAGTAGCCATTTTGTTTATAGTATTGATTTATACTTAACAAATGAAGATTAATCTAAATGGTTATAGCCGATTTTGAGAGAATCGAATTTTTCTCTTTTTTTTTACCTTCAATAAACTACTCTTAATTTTACGGTTATATATCTAATTCTAATAGACTACCAAGTTTTAGCCCGGTCAGTAAAATAGTTTATTTACTAAATGCTAGTTTAGCTAGTAAAACCATTTAGGTAAAGCCAATCTTATCAAATGATCATAAGTGAACCATATATAAATCCTTATCGGCCCACCAATGGCAGTCCAGTTTATTGCGGTGCGTGTGTGATGCATTTTACTTTGTGGCCACCAAAGCTGGTGTTAAAGAAATTAATTCAAAGAGTAAAGTTTAAATCTATTTATATTAAGTGTGCTCACGGCGCTAAAAAATGGAAATATTTGATAACCCATGTACAATGGAAATACTACTTGCTAAACATTTTTGTAACTAGAATAGTATCTCATTCTATCTCACGGCGCAAAAGATTCAAAGATAAGAAAACCCCTTGAGTGGGGGAATACAACCTGGTTTGCAGTTATGTTAGAAGAATAGTATCTAAGTCTATCTCACGGCGCAAAGGATTCAAAGATAAGAAAGCCCCTTTAACTGGGGGAATACAACCTGGTTTGCAGTTATGTTAGAAGAATAGTATCTGAGTCTATCTCACGGCGTTAGTAAAGGTAAAGTAATTAGCCAATCCTAGTATAATAAGTACCACTGCTATTCACACAGATATTTTATAAATACTGCTAGGGTTTGTAAAATATATTACTTCTTGTATTATGTTTATATTTAGACAAGCTCTCTCTAATCTTAACCTCTAATTAAGTAGCCTATGTAGGATATTTAGAAAATACATTATTATTAATCTCATAGGAAACTAATCAAACCCTTTAAATGCCCCCATTAGGTTTATCCTCACTCTAACGTCTCTTGATTTCATCACACATGTTTCACAATTACTTTGAGGATGGAACATGTGTACAGACCGCTGAATTCTAGCAGTCTTACCTTGGCGGATTACATTCTGATTCTGTTTTATTAGTTATACCATAGTGAATTAATTCAAGGTAAGCTTGATAGCTTTCAAGTTAAGAGGAAAGAAACATTCCCTTTCTAGCGATTAAAATAAAACTATCGATACAATCACTCGGTACCGTTCCACAAGCTTAGTTTGTTTCTTGACCATCCAAATTCCAATAACATCACCCAGGTTCATAAACTCTATTTATTTAAGTTGTTATAGTAGTATTAGTATTAGAGGTGACTTGGTGGTCTAGGGGGTAATGTGTCGGACTTCTATGCTGGCGGCTGGGGCTCAATCCTCGGTCCCGGCATAGATTTATCTGATTACCAAACCCTTCCTTCACCTCTGACAAGACATACTTGTGAATGTGAGGAATGCCAGGCCTCCACCGTGGTTCGGATTCCACGCTAAAGTGTAGGTCCTCCATTTCATCTCACAATCACCCTACCATCACACATTAGCGTAAGTGCGTATAACCCGAAAAGGTAGTAAGACGCGGTGCTAATAATAATAATAATAATATATTAGTCTTATTATTAGCACCGCGTCTTACTACCCGTTCTGTCTATACGCGCTTGCGCTAATTGTAATGGTAAGGTGATTGTGAGATGAAATGGAGGACCTACAGTTTAATGTTGAATCCGAACCACGGTGGAGGCCTGGCATTCAATACATTCACAATCTGTGATTAATACACGTATTTTAAGAGGTGAAGGAAGGGTTTGGAAATCAGATAAATCTGTGCCAGGACCGAGGATTGAACTTGGGACCTCTGACACAGAAAATCGTTATAAAGAGAACCTGTTGACCTTGGTGGGCTTAGGGTGAAGTCCTTGCCTCATGATCTGTTTTCCTTGAGCAATAAAAATACGTAGAACAGCTTCCTTCAGAGTGGAAATGAAGCATATATGAGAAACTTAAAAGTTGTGCAATAAATAACTTTCCCGTAAAATATGAATAGGCCTTTCACTCTCACTTATAGTAATTCTGTATGGAGGGTGACGGAAAACCACCACACTATATGAACTCTTTCAGAACATGGTATTTCTACCAGATGGAGCAGGCAGGACTAACCAGCATTGTGGATAGAAATCCCACTAAACCAACGTTGGGGTGGTTGATTTAGTAAGAAAGAGAACATATTTACTATTTCGTTCTCTCCACTTCTTTGTGTTCATATCTCTACTTTTGTTTATTTGTCTTCTTAACAGTCTTTCACTATTATATACCTATTTCATTCTATCCATTGTGCTTTCCATCTATTTTCCTTTCTTTTACTCTCCCTATTGTCTATTAATTTAGATTTTTATTTATCATCCCCTCTATTTGTTTCTTTTTTTCTTCTTCTTTTTTTTATCTTCTCTATTTATGTTACTCCTTTTTCTCATTTTTTTTTCTCTCACCCATTCTTTTCACCTTTATTTTGATCTCTCTTTGTCTCAAACTCCTACATATTACGATTACTTGTTCTTGCGACGCTCTAAACTAAACTCTAGAAAACTTGTTGATTTTTAAGTCTTCTTATTAATAATAATAATTAGCACCGCGTCTTACTACCCGTTTGGGAAGTCTTCTTATTCTCGCCAATGGTTTAGTGGGGAAAAGACAGTAGTCTCATATAGTTTGGTTTATGGTGACAGTGAATTGATGGCTCAAATGTAAATAAGGTTTGGTAACTATATATTCAATAAATTAGTTCGTTATTAAAAGATAGAAGATTTAATTTATATTGATAATCCTTACGTATAAATCAAAAAGATAGTACACAAAAAAAATCTTGAAACAATCTCTGATGAGTAATTTATTTTTACATTTAAAAAATTAAATTATACTTATGTTTTTTACCGTTTACCTTGACTCATTTTATTATTAATTCTCTAATAACTTCATTGAATATAGTCTAATTCTTAGGAGCCATGCAGGATAATTATATGGTACGATATAAATGCACAAACTTTATCGTATTGTGTATTATATTTTCAAAGTTAATGTTCAAGAATAGGTTTTGAGTAAACTATATATTATGTTTTCATGATAAAAACAAACACATAATCTTGCTAATCACAATAATCCCTCTTTATATATTGTTTAATAGATCAAAATGTTCTATTAAATTTATTTTAAATTCAAATTTTACAAATAAGAATATGTATATACAATAAAATTATTAGTCATTTGTAAAGATAAAATACTGTTCTTAATTATCGTGAAAAATTAATTACAGATTATCATTCTCTATTTAATCTTAAAGGTAAATTTCCAAATGTTCCAAATTTTATTTAATTTGTGCTAGTAAACTAACCCTAAATTAATTAATTTAAGATAAATACAGGTAAGTTAATAATGAATATTTAAAAGAGTCCTCCGAAAGTTATTTTGTTCAAATATTAAGAACTATTGCCACAAAACAATCATTACAAAAATCAGTCGCTAGTTAACCAACATTAATTATTTTTAAAACAAATCAATATAGCTATGTGTAATAAAAGAAACTTAGCCAAAATATTAAACAATTAGAAACAAATCAATATAACAATTTTTTTAAATATTCAAATAAAAAAATAATAAGCAAAATACCCATAAATGAGGCTTTACCGTAAAAACAAATATATAACGCTATTTGTCATGTCAAAAAACTTCTTTCTTTGTATTACAAACAAAATCTTTAAAGTCTTCTTTGAAAAATTTTTAAATCAAAAGAATTTATTAACAGTAAACTACTCTTAGTTTAAGGTCTATGTTAGAAAATTGTTTGTGGTATAGACCTATAAAATCTAAATATCAAGTATGAGCAAAATCCATCAAATCGTTTAAGAATCTGTGGCTTGAGACAGATAAACAGAGAGACAGACAGACATACAGACGGAGAAACAGACAGACAGAGAGACAGACATGGGTACCGATTGAATGGTTAAAGATACATTTTGAATGTATTATGTTCACATAAAACTTAAATATTCGTCATAATATCGAGAGTGAGGTTTTTCACGATCACAATACTTTCTCATGTATTGAGAAATTAACAAAAGAAAATGAGAAAATGTTTACAAAAATATACATACACATTTAGGAATATCGGTGAACTAGGATTAATTTGTGTAATCAAATGCATGTAAAATTAGACAATGAGAAATAAAAACGAGGGATCAATGGAAGTCAACACTAACTAAGACCAGTTTCTTAAATTTTATATCAATTTTATTTTTAGCATAGCAAATTAAATGTTGTTTCAGTATAAATAAATTTTGTTTAGTTTTAAACACACAGTGATCTAAAAGAATATGATTACTCTGGAATTTTAAATCTTTGTTAATTCCTATATACCATTTATTTTCAAAAAACCAACTATCTTTTGAAACTTTGTCACTTATTATTCATTACGGTAAAAAATTGTAAGTGCTCAAAAACAAAGTAGTTAGGGAAATTGTTTAACCAAAACAATTCATGATAGTAGGTGTAATAGAGATTAAATAAAGAACTGAAAAATTATCTGAGCTTATTACCAATTGTTGTTAAGTAAATAAAATATCGAATGTTACAGCAAACAGAACATGCAGCTTGAGAGGAATAATCTAGAACTGTGTTCAGGGTATTGACTGGAAAACTGAATCGGAAGAGACCTTTGGGAAGACATACTCATATAGGAGGATAACATTAGAATGGACCTGAAAGAGTTAGCGTTTAATGAGTTGGACTGGATAGAGCTAGCTAAAGATAGGGATAGCGTGTAATGATGTGGACTGGATAGAACTAGATAAAGATAGGGTGTAATGAGGTTGACTGGATATAACTAGATAAAGATAGGGATAGTGTGTAATGAGATGTACTGGATATAACAAGCTAAATATAGGGATAATGTGTAATGAGATGGACTGGATAGAACTTGCTCAAGATAGGTATAGGGTATAATGAGGTGGACTGAATAGAAACTAGCTAAATATAGGGATAGTGTGTAATAAGATTGACTGGATGGACCTAGCTATATATAGGGATAATGTGTAATGAGATGGACTGGATAGAACTAGCTAAATATAGGGATAGTGTGTAATGAGATGGACTGGATAGAGTTAGCTAAAGATAGGGATAGGGTGACATTGGTAGAACTAGCTCAATAAAAAAAACAACATAATTTTATATGTTCGGCAATGAAATTTGAGTTTCTACGATCACATAGTAAGTAATTATTTCATAACACTTTGACAAATATATTAAGAACTGTAAAAAAACTACTTTAAGTTAAATAAACTTATTGTAAAACCAAAAACAATATATTATATTTGTTCTGAAAAAATTAATAAAAACTATAAAATTTAATTGCCTTCACCGCATTTCATTTCAACCCACGTTCAAGCTCCTTTAAATTGGGGCTGGAACATTCTAAAGTTTGTGCCAGAAAAATCGCATTCTACTCGACTTTGGGGCGTTTGTAATATTATCTACCCTTCTGCTGTGTTGAACTAACTTTTTTAATCACTTTTTGTAAACTAAAAACATATTATAATTTTAATTAAAGGAAACCTAAACCATTTACAGTGGCTCAGTGCTATGCATATATTCAACTAGTTCGTTGTTTAACTTAATGCTGGTGTAATTAATCTCAACTTAGTGGAAAAATGAATGTTTTCTTGTATAATATTTCAAAATGAATATTTAAAAAAATTACCACCATTATTATGTATTTCCCAAGGGTATAATTTGATATTGGAAACCATTGCAATGGAGTGTTTAGTGTTATTTTCAATATAATATTTTGATATATAGGTACAGTTATGTCAAAGATATTTTTTTTTCAATTATTGGCACTCTGTTTACTAATATTGTATTTATCCAAAGACTAATAATATTCAGTAGTATATAAGTGTTAAATGGTTTTTTATTAAGTTTACTAAGAATTAATTTGTCCAAAACCTATATTATTCTGTAATGTAGTGTATGGGTCCATTATTAAATGTATAAGATTTAATTAACCCAAAACACATTTTTCTTTATTATATATTATGTGGTATATGGGTCCCTTGTTCGATTACTTGCAAAATTGAAAGTTATAACAATGTTAAAAACTTAATATTTGCAAAGCGTTCTACTACATTCCAGGTATATAGCATATATATACTAATAACGCTGATGTGTTTGAAATGAGGAAGGTTTAATCTAGATGAGGTGTACACATAATTTCATGAAGGGAGAAATGTAAAACCATTTAGGAAGATAACCCTCACATTACACCCTACCGAAATCCAAACATTGATCTTCTTGTCATCAGCAGTTTAATATATTTCAAGAGTAATGTCTTAGACCATGCGACCACCGAAGCAGGTTATGGTTAAACATAGGTTTCCCCTTTCACAATGATGAGTTGATGTCTGAGGGATAGGGTGCGTCTGTTATAATAGAGTTAAGTTAGTTTATATTGGTGCTTGGCGGCAAATTCTCTTAGCTTAGCCACAAACTTATTATTAGCACCGCGTCTTACTACCCGTTCGGGTTATACGCACTTACGCTAATGTGTAATGGTAGGGTGATTGTGATATGGAATGGAGGACCTACAGTTTAACGTGGGATCCGAACCACGGTGGAGACCTGGCATTCCCCACATTCACAAGATGTCTTGTCAGAGGTGAAGGAAGGGTTTGGTAATCAGATAAATTTATGCCGGTACCGGAGATTGAACCCCGGCCGCCAGCATAGAAGTCTGACACCTTACCACTAGACCGCCAGGTCACCCGCCACCAACTTAAAGGTAAAATAAACTCCCAGTGACCGCAAGGTCAAGATAAATTGGGGATAATTTTTCACGTGCGATTTATCTTTTAAACTAATATCCACATTTTCTACATAAAAAAATCCACGTGGTAAAAATAAATGACAACACACTGTTTTGTGCTCGTCGGCTTTCTAGGCTAAAAATACGTGTGAGAGCACGTATAAGCTAAAGTCTCAAGGCCACTTGGGAAAGTGTTGGGATTCCTGACTCGGCAACAATGTAGCAATAAACTAACAAAGTACTTACGAACAATATAGCACAGCTTCAACAATTTGAAATACCGAACATAAAATAAATAAAGGAGAAAAAAGCGTTAATGTAAAATTCTATCTCAAATTGAGTTAGTGCTGTAATATGTAATACAATCATGAGACCTTTCTATTGAGATATAGATTATTGTTAACAGAGGTATCTGTTATATTAAAAATAATAAAAAATAAAATTTATTTCTTGGGGTTTGATATATAAAATATTTTGTCCTGAAAAATTTGTTAGTGTTAATTTTATACTTTTTACCCCTGTATCCTTCAAATACAAGTACCCTGGATATTAAAATATGTCACCCTTAAATCCAATGAACTGTAATAATATATAATACTAGCAGCCCAACCCGGCTTCGCACGGGCATAATAATATAATAAAAGAAAATACACAATGTTTTACAGTGAAGTTTCGGAGCCTATTCATTACAAACAAACAAACAAACAAAAAATCAAACCTTTCCTCTTTATAATATTAGTATGAAAATACAATAAATAAAATTACAAGCAGATGTTGATTTTGCCTTTTATACTATGTTGAAGTTTTCCATGTTCAATGAAATTTTACCTCTGAGTACTCCTCTATATGCAGGGCTAGTATTACATTAATTATTAAAATATCATATTTTATAAATATTAATAATTAATAAGAGAGAAAATAGCAATAAAATAATCAATGTACGTAGGTGTCCATAATGGACTGGGTAATATATTTCGTTTAAAAATTTAGTGAAAAAAAAATGTATGTGAGATTTATTTAATTTAAATATAATTTCTTAAAATAATAATAAAGATGGAATAATTAATTTTCTAATTTCTGATGGCGTGTATGTTCCGAGATAAAGAGTTTGGTACAATTTCATCCATTTATTTGTCCCCAAAAAACATATGTACCAATTTTGCCTTATTTTATTGAATCATAAAACTGTTCTGCCCAACTCTTTATGTAAATCACTATAAACGCTGCACTAGTGATTGATTAGTTTTGCTATTAAGACAAGTGTAATTTATTTAATTAAAATTATTTATTTAAAATTTTTCAACCTTCCTTGCCAATCACACGTGCAAAAGGTACATACACCAATCATCCACCGGAACTAGATTTATTTCCAATTTTGATACTGGGGAAGTTTAAAATATACTGAAATTGGCAAGTTAATTTTTCTACTTTTTTTAGTAATTATAATTAATTATAATAGCCGAATTAAAAACAATGTCGGACATGAATAAATACAAAATGGTTTCATTGGAAGTATATTTTATGTATAAAAAACTTTACTGTTTTAATATACGAATTAGTGAATAGTATGTTTATTAAATTATAAAAATGTTTATAGAATCATATATTGATAAGCAAAAAAATATACATCCCATTTTAATAAAAATACGGTAATATTCTGATACAAGTGACTATATGAAAGTTAAAATATTACTAATTCTAATTCCATATTACATATTCATACATAAATTCATATAGCTATCATTATTAAGTATTATGAATGTTTAATTGTGAGGAAATGCGCCAGTATTTGCGTGGAAGGAGAGTAGAGAACCATTAAAGAAAAACAAACCTCAGTGCATCAGACTAGGATCGAAACTTATTCTCCCCATCTGCGTTAGTCTAGTACAACATGAGAGTAGCGCGCTATACCACGTTGCCACCCTTAAAATAATTTAGTAAAACTTTATCAATGTTCAGAGTAAATACATTTCTGTGACTTTTATCTTTTTTTCGTGGTAGCCTATAAAACAAATAACCTAGTGAAATTTTATCAATGTTGTTTCGTTCGTAAAAAAACTATTGTATATTTTAAACTGTCCATCCTGCCATAAGTAATCTATACATATAGTATCTTATCATGAACTACATTATCTTGGATGTGAGTCTGAGCAGCTGACACTCACTTAATTCGAAGAGTCACGTGGCTCTTAGCACGTGAGTCCAATATGAACATACTAAGTTTAATGAGCTTCAGTTATCTTGCAGCCCTTAGAGATAGTTTCTAGGTAGTGTATGTTAGGGTAAATGTAGTATGAAGAAGGGGGAGGGGGGGATAGAGTTCAGAGAGTAACAAGGATAGAGGAGCGGGACTTGGATGTCAATTAACCTTCCGGATTATTACCTCTTTGTGAAACTGGACTGCTAATTATACACTGACCTTCACCTCTCCAACCTGTTACCAACGCATGCTAGCATGATGGGTTTTGGGAATTTGTGTGTGTGGAAAGGGGGGGGGATGGTTTAGTTAAGAGAAGTAGCTTTATTATTTTATTAGTAATACAGGGTAAAAATAAGGAGTGTGTGAGTACTCGAAAACTAAAATATGAGTTAATTATTTAGTTGATGTTCGAACTCGACTAGAAGATATTTTTTTTTTTTTAATTTCTAAAAACATGAGTAATCTGAACTATCAAACTTAGGTAGATAGATCTGAATTTAATTAGTGTTACTCACCTTCTTCGTTGACGTATTTAGCTAAGGCGTTAGTTTCATGTGGACTAGACTACAGAGGACGGGAAGATCGGGGTTTGAATCTCATTCTGGTGAACTGGAGGTGGTTTTTACCTAAATGATTTTTCACTTTACCTCCACGAAAATGTGAGTTCACTTCCTCTATGTTCAACCTTCCCAAATCTAAATTCATTAGTGTAATTAGTACTCAAGCGTATAATTCAAACGGCTAGTAAGACGCGTTGTTAAGAATTATTTATTTTTATAATTAGTTTGATTCAATTAAAAATACTTTTTTATGGCAAATACGGTCCCCACATACTTCTTTTTTTGAATCATTTAAAAAAAAACTTGAATAACTATAGAACTTTTTTTAATCCAAGATTTATGCTCACGTATCTAATGATATTTCTTTTAATTCTTTAAAAATATATATATATATATATTCTTTAAAAAAAAAATATATATATATATATATAGGTTTGTTATTTGAGTATTGATCTATTAGAAAAATTCAATTGGAAATATGTTTAGTAAAAAACATATTTACATATTACTCTAACTCGAAATATACTCAATATTTTCATTCAAATTTTGATGTAGCTCAACTCAAAGCGAAAAATAACTACACACATATTCGCCACACCAATTTCAAATAGAAACTATTTTATTTGAACAATAAGAAGGCTGGACGTGTGAGGTTTATAGCTTCTTCGCATCCTGAATGTGTCCATTATACGTCCCTCACTCTCTTTGTATCAATTATTTATATCCAATGATTCTCGCTATGTCCACCTATCTCTTTGTATCTGATTTACGATCATTTGTATGTATTTGCTTTCCGGTTATTTCTTTCTCTTATTCATATCATTCGTTTGATTTTGTTTCTTTTTGAAAACGCTCAAATCCCATTAATAAATTCCTCTCTGATATCTTTGTTTATCTATCTCTTTATTTTGGAATATTGGAGCTATATTGTAGTTATTCTATAGCTTTTCTTTTTAAATTTTTTTAACTTTGTTATTGTAAATTTTTTTTAAATCTAATTTTTTATTTATTTTATTACCCTTGGCTGCTAAATATTTAATCTACTCTTACTATACAAAAAAGAATGTATATATATATATATGATATAAATAAATATATATATATATATGATATAAATATATATATATATATATGATATAAATAAATATATATATATATATATGATATTAATAAATATATATATATATATGATATAAGTTTATTTCCTTTCCCAATTTTCAAATAATATTTGATCTCAATTACCAAATTTCCTTTGTGTACTATCTTAATCAACATTGAATTTTATTTATTTACATTTTATCTCAATTTAAATATTGATCATCTTCTCAATATAACTAGCTAAATTTTTCTAAATTAGTTATGTTTTCTCTTATTATACATATGTTCGCTCTTCCTAAAATAATTTACTTTTCTTCAAAACTTTTGTCTTTTTAGCTAACTAGGTTTAAATTATCCATTCTCATTCAATTATTAGATTTCTTAATTTCATCCCATTGTTATTTTTATTTCTACAGTCGGTTCGATATAGCTAATCAATTAATATCTTCAAAACTATTATAATCTTAGTTTATGTATTCAGCATTTTTAACTAAATTTCCTTTAAATGATTTGTTCAAACTATCAATATGCATTAAGTTATAAATCTTTCATATTATTTCTCCCTTCAAAAATTGTTCTCTTACAAATAATATTTTAAATTTAACCCCTCGAGTTATTAACTCATTCCTATTCCCCTGTATATCCAATTCCCTCTATTTGAGAATACACCCCTCCTTATAATTAAATCGTTCCCCTTCAATTACTATCCTATATATTTTTTTATGTTCTCTTTTCTCTTTTTTTATTGTACGTGCCCAAACACAATGACCTCCCATGGTGATATTATTCTATTGTGTGCCGCCACGGTACATAGGTACAGTCTGAAACATTTAATGTTTGGTTTCGGGAATGTATGTAATTGCATTGGTACCATATATATGTATATATAGCATGAACACCACACACTTTGTAATTACTTTCTTTTTGTGTTCTGCCATTTGTATTGTGGGGCCAAAATATGTGCTATATTCAGTATTTTGCAAAGGAGATATAGCGGAAATGGCAAGAGAGAAAAGAGAAGATAAATTAGGTGTACATAATCAATTGGGGGTTATCTTGTTTCTTGATCGTTTTAACAGTAATCTAACTCACTTTAGTTTGGCTTTACTGTTCACAAATTAAATGTTATGAGATTAAGATCTTACGTGCACTTTAAATTAATTGATTTAATCAAATAAACAATTCAAGCAACTTAAAGATAATTAATTTGTCCAATAAATACAGTGTACCAAAACTTTCTAATCGATTAATTGAATTGATGGTACTAAAATAAAGTGTTATTAAGAAATGAAACAGAAGGAAGTAACATATTTTTGTTTGTTAATTTAATAAAGTTAAGTAAAATGGTTTCAATTTTCTTTTAGTCAAAGGATGTAAAATAGTTTTGTCGGACAATTAAATAGAGGGAAGTAAAACAACTTTATTTTTTTGTAATTTGATACAGGATAGTAAAATATAATGTTACTAAATAAAAAATATTAAAATAAAATATTCTAAGCTTTATCTAAATATGTTTTGAAATTCTGAATTAAATAGATCTTCGTTACATTCTAGAATCTATTTTATTAGCTCTGCGTCTTACTAACCATTCATTTTATATGATTATGTATTTATTTCGTCAATCGTTTAAGGAATAAAGAAGGTTGAATATAGAATAATTGTACCCTCATTTTTGAGAAGAGAGAGTGGGAAACCACTTAGGGGAAACCTTCCTAATTATACACTACCGAGATTCTAGCCTCAAACTCCTCCTCATTGGTAGATTTGTGTACTCTTAGAGTAGTGCCTTAGACTATGCGGTCACTGAAGTAGGTAGTTATATATTTGTTCTTTATCTATGCTTATTCATTAAATTCAGAAGAATTTAATAATGGATTTTTACCAAAAGTGTTGTTAGTAAACTTGGTTTAAAGTGGGCACCCTCATCCTATCATGGAGAGATTATGAGAAGATTTCTGTGGTAAATACTTTGTGAAATATCACCCCAAGTAACTAAAATAAATACTGGAATATCTGTGAATTTTTTTAGATCTAAGGAAAAGATATAAATGGTTGGCCTATTGTATACACTTGTAAATAGAATCTAAGCACGGTAATTGAAATATTTGTCTTATTTTCCATTTCAATCCTGCTGCATGGAATGCGTAATTACCCCACCTTTAACAAAAATTAATGTCAATTATATAAAAAAATAAATTTTATATATCAAAATTTCAGTTTAATGATCTGAAAATAATTCTAGTTTTTTCTCAAAAACATGACAAAACTAACAACTATCACAGTATCTGAAAAATATAAGCAAGTATATTAATAAAGTTTTATGGGAACATCTTTTTATTTTATAGTTTTTTATTATTTTTTTCAAGATTAAAACACTTGTCTTATCATTTCTTTTCCCCTCCTGTATACTAGGATTAATAGTAATTGCATAAGTTTCCCCACCAAGCTCTAATAATCCAGTCTCAAATACAGATTAAATGACCTCACAATGGTCAGTTGTATAAAATATAAAATTTAATTTCTCAACACTTAAATTTAATTGCTTTAAAAAGATTGTAGTTCTTTCTCAAAATGATAAACAAAATGTCAAGAAAATGGTGGAAAAAAATCTGAAGATCCAATTACTAATTGTTTTAGGAACGGATATATTTTTTTCCCACCTCACTGATGTAGAAATATCCTCATTAAAATGTTTGTTTTATTTTCAAGATAATTTACTTCGACACCCCATTTGTTATGCGTTCTCAATGTGGTTTTCTCCTCCCTGGATATTATGAACGACAGCATATGGCTCGTCGTTTTGAATAATGGATTCGAATCTTTCATCCTAGGAGAGGTAAAAAAAAATATAGTAATAAAGTTAACTCCCCTAAAGAAGTCTATATAACTCGCTTCCAATTTGTTTCGTGCTTCTATAGAATCCAGCAAATATTGGATTTATATATATATATATATATATATATATATATATTTATTGCAGTTGGCTATATAAAATCAATTTAGATGCTGATATTGGCGAAATTGACTTTGCCAGGGAAGTCCGTAGCGGTCCTTTTCCATTCCCTACCCACCCCCTCCACTTTATTCCCCTATTTTTCCACTGATCGTTATAAACCCCCATTCCCCTATGAAACTGTTAGTCATACGCTGATACAAATATATCGAGACATGTTATGTATTAAAAATAATAACAATAAACACCTCAGTGTGAATTTGACGTCATGAGAATGTGTAAAAAGATAAACGTAAGTGTGGAAGCAGGATGGGGCTATTATTAGCACCGCGTCTTACTACCCGTTCGGGTTGTACGCACTTACGCTAACGTATAATGGTAGGGTGATTGTGAGATGAAATGGAGGACCTAGAGTTTAACGTGGACTCCGAACCACGGTGGAGTCCTGGCACTCCCCACATTCACAAGATGTCTTGTCAGAGGTGAAGGAAGGGTTTGGTAATCAGATAAATCTGTGCCAGGACCGAAGGATCGAACCCCGGCCGCCAGCACAGAAGTCTGACACCTTACCCCTAGACCACCAGGTCACCTGTCTGGGATATAAGAACTATATTTATACTAAAGGGTTTGTGAGGAAGAAGGTTTACTTTAGAATAAAAAATATATACCCCTATGATAGGTAACTGTGGTAACAGATATGAATGAATTATTTCAAGAGAAGGTTAAAAACATAATTCATGCAGGCAATAACTGATATTATTATCTCTTATCCTCTCGTATTCTGTCTCTAAAATATTAAATTGGTAAAATACAAAACTATAATCCTATCAGTTGTTCTTTGATATTTTTTTTAAAATTCAATTTATGTAACGTGATCTTTTTGAACCGACTAGTTATATCAGCACAAGAGTATTTCTATGAGCGATAGTGAACGTACCTACCAATAGGGATGTTACTTTTTCATACATTCCAGGGTATTTTTAAACGCCACAATTGACATGTGACGAACGGCTTTACTTTCCACCAGAAGGAAGTTGTGCTATGGATTTTAATCGTTCGAAAAAATTCATTGACCCCAATCGTGGTCAAACCCAGTAGCATCGGGTCGAGAGCAGGAACCTTACCCCAAGAAAGCAGAGGTCGATGTTGATCTTAACGGATATAAAGCGTATTCTTTCACTCTATACCTAGATAACAAATTTACAGTCATTTGATACCAAAGTTCTAAGAAAGATATTTAAATTGAAGAAAGATGAAAAAAGGAGAATGGATTCAGTTATAAAATGAAGAGTTCATTTTACCTTTTTTTTACTACTTTAAAGCCAAATGGCTGTCTCACTCACTAACATTAATGTTTACGCATTTTCGGATGTGCTAGAAACTTGAGATTTGGCAAACTTAAAGCTTCTAGTCTGTAACCGACAGGAAAATTCCAAAAATTTTAAAAAAAAAATCAACCCGTGAAAAAAAAAATCAAAATTGAGGAGCAACTTTAAAGTCGGCGTGAACCTTTCTTTGAGGGTCTATTGTGGCTAAACTGTAAGATCTGTCAAAAAACGGCTCAGGAATTACATTAGTTTACCTTCACTTGCAAATAAAACTCATTAGAGGATTGGGTTTGTGCCCCCAACAAGCAAAGCGAGTAGTTTATACACATCTCTAAACAGGCTATCTATTTTATGATAAGTTCTACTTATGACACGACTACAATTTACTAAAAGCGCACAGGCGAAATTTGGAGTTGGAATTTTAGTAATTTATCAGAAGTGCGCCACTGTTTGAAGTTGTCTACCTCAGTGGTCTTTGGTTAAAGTGCTCACCTAACAACCCAATGTGCGTGGGTTCAAATCCAACCAGGGTCAATGGATTTTTCTTGAGTGATAAAAATTCGTAACACAATTTCCATCGTAGGGGAAATAAAGCCACCTGTCTCATGATGATTTTAGCATGTAAGATAACCCTGGAAGATTTGTGAGAATACCTTATCTCATCAAAATTGGTAGAGATTTCGCTTTCACTCATAAAAACTCTTGTGTGCTGATACAATCAGTTTGTTCAGAAAATTCACGCTAATTACAAGTATCGTGAATTTGGTGATATAGCCAGTGATCGACTTATCTAACCTAAACAAACCACTTTTTTAATGTATAAATAGGCTTCTTACAAGTCATGTTTGCTATGTTGCCACGTTTGTGGGTTTTATATGTTTTTTAGAGAATATACCTTTTAGATTAAGTTTGGTTAGATAAAGCTTAGACAATCAGTTCAATATTTCATTATATCTGACTGTCCACAGTACGTCTCTGTGGTATGGTAATATTATTATTATTATTATTATTATTA
>CABFOV010003066.1:28349-40113 GCA_902141375.1 Timema poppense
ATTATTATTATTATTATTATTATTAGCACCGCGTCTTACTACCCGTTCGGTTTATACGCACTTACGCTAATGTGTAATGGTAGGGTGATTGAGAGATGAAATGGAGGACCTACAGTTTAACGTGGAATCCGAACCACGATGGAGACCTGGCACTCCCCACATTCACAATATATCTTTTCAGAGGTGAAGGAAGGGTTTGGTAATCAGATAACCTTAATTAGTTAATAGGGGGAAAAAGCTACCATATATTTTCATTTATTAATACGTCAAGCCATGTGATATGTATGCAGTTGTCAATTTTTATAGATATTATAAATACCTCTAAAATAACACCAATAAATAACATCGTGCGTCGCATAGAACTTCATTCTCTTTCATCTTAATAATATTTTTTCTCTTATGATTTGAGAAACGAAATTATATGCATTGTGGAAGAAACACGCCAACAAGACCATAAATAAAATAATATACACTTTTACAGAAAAATGGATAAAATAAGAACATATTGATCAACAAAAAGGTCAACAATTTAACATTTCAAAAACATAAATAAAAACATTATATATATATATCCGTTTTATATATATTTAGTTAACACACTGTTTTATAAAAATATATTTCTACCATAGATTTTTATTTTTAATATTATTAAAATTTTACAATTTTAAGCTATTTCATATCTATTATAGTTGTGGGGAGGGATATGATCATATTTAAAATTTCAGCTTATGTAAATTTCCTTCGAAGACATTTTTATTGGAAAATTAAAAATTACATTTTTTTGTAATGATGAACAATGCATTGATACAAAGCTTAAGAACCTTGTCCCTGTCGAGTGTAAGTCTAAAACCTGTTTGGGGGACGGTGGGCGGAAGGGTGAAAGGTGTTGCATGGCTTCACAACAGACCAAAGTATCCTTCCGTGACAACAAGGGCTGACGGATCAGGGAAAACGTCGATGGCGCTAGCTACCGGACAGGTCTTGTGGAAATATCGTACGTTTGGAAATATCAGTTTTCTCGAGAACGATTGAAATTCTTATGTTAATATTTTCAACACCCCTTCTGAGATAATGTATCAATGTTTATTAATTGTTACATATTCTTATTTTTTGTTTTGAGCTGGCAGTTTACTGTTGAAAAATGTTTATTTCATTGATATTTGATCACTGTTAAAATTATAGAAGAGGTGTGTGTATAAAAAGTATACATTAATAACATACTTCTATTCTTTAACACACCATTTCTTAAAATAAAATTGCAAAGCAATTAAAATGCTTTAAGATAACAGTTTTTTTTACCAAAGCTCATCATTATCATGCAAAATGAAAAGGGCCAATTGCCTTAATATAAATCATTAGAACATATTTCCAAAAAATATATTTTCTTTATTTTCGCCCTTTAGTTAACTACCCTTAATCTTAGGATTAGAAATATTATTCCAAAACTTCCTAGTGATGAATTTATAAAAACTCTAGATAGCAAGTTTTAGCTCGATAGGTAAAATTGTTTCTTCTCTAGACCAAGGTACTGACACAAACAGACGACATCAATAAAAATACTTTATCAAAACAAGGGGTCATGTAACATAGATATTTATAAAAATTTCAAGTTAAATTATTGTCGAAAATCACAATACTTATCTTTCCTAGGGGTCAAGATAAATTTAAAGTTAGAATATTATTCTGGCTGCATAAAGTGTTTGTAATTTGGAAAAGGCCCCTCATAATAAAATTGGGCTGTATATAGCTTATGTTCCTGATACAGACAAAAGAGGCCACGTGGCCTGAAATTTGAGATTTAACGTAAAATGTATTTCCAGTGATGGGAGGGGTAAAGATTCAATACAAAACCGGGTGCAGTGCAGTTATTTTCCCACAAATTTTATATCACCATGGTTTTTACATTATTTCACCATAATAATGCGGTTGCATTTCTTACAACTCTACCTATCAACCCTTCCCCATATATTGAATCGGTATAAAACTCCTGTGTTTAAATGTACAATCCCAACATATTCGATTATGGCCAGTACTGGTACTAACGTTGGACTGCCGTGGAAGACATTAAATTTGAGTTTTTATCATTTTTTCTCAAAACAAATTTTAGACAAAATAAATCAGATATTGAGTTTAATTTTCCTCACACGGGGATATCAACAGTTGTTAAATCTATGCCAAGGATGTTCTGAAATTGAATGAACAACTTTTTCTATTAATTTAAAGAAAATTCTCATCTAATGCCGCTATGCTCATAACAAATAATCAACAACTGTTGATATCACCGTGTGAAGAGAATTAAACTGTACGTTTCTACTGGAGAAATATTTTTATTTATTTTGGAAAACAATTCTTTTTTACTGTACTAACAGTAAAACCACGGGCTTTAACCCAAGTTTACTAAATTCCCAACAAAAGGGAAAACTTTTCACAAATACTAAATTGTATGCATATTTTGGGAATCAAATCGAGAACTTTGTGTTATTTTAGGAAGATGCGTTATCGAATGAACTTAAAACTGTCTGAAATTTACTGTGTCTATGAAGATAAATTATTTGTGTACATGGTGACCTGGCGGTAGGTGTATGGTGTCAGACTTTTGTACTGACGGCCGGGGTTCAATCCTCGGTCCAGCCAGATTTATCTGATTAACAAACCCTTCCTTCACCTCTGACAAGACATCTTGTGAATGTGGGGAATGCCAGGCCTCCACCGTGGTTCGTATTCCACGTTAAACTGTAGGTCCTCCATTTCATCTCACAATCACCCTACCATTACACATTAGCGTTAGTGCGTATAACCCGAACGGATAGTAAGACGCGGTGCTAATAATAATAATTATTATAATTGTGTACATAGACTCCTACTACCAGTTACGACTATATACTTATTTCCATAAATAGTATTAGAAATTAATGATTTATATAAAGTGTAGCCATATTTACATAAAAGGAGAGAAAGAATCCAGTTCGTAAACTAATTCTCTCAACAGAACGAATCATCCTGAGAATCCCGATTTCTTTGTCATTGTCAATTCACTTTATTTGAATTTAGAAAATGTGTTAACAAAACTGGGTAGAATCAAATTGTCTCATATATAAATAACTTGTTCATAATAACTAATATTTGTTTATTTATTTAGGGTGTTAGAACGTGCAATCTCTGGATCAACTTTAGAGATCAACACAAGACCTTTATTATTAATAGTATAATTTTAATATATTCCATATTATTAATTTTATTCTATTCTTAAACACGCTCTATTTAATCTTTCTTCATTAACACATTTGTGTTGTAGCTAATATAGTATTTCATTTTATGCTAATTAATTACTAACTTAGGAAGGATAGATGGTTAAATTGACCGACTGGGGAATTCATCTCTGAAAGTAGTTGGAAGTATACGGACTATCGCATTAAAGAAGTACTATCGAAATAGGCAAAGATGAAATTATGTAAATGTGTGTTAAAGTTAACATGTGTTTATCCACGCTTCACATACATAAAACAAAGAGCAAGGGGAATGCGGATAAAAATAATTTAGGAAACTATTTTGGATAAATGCATATGGAAAGAGTCAGAAATGAATGGGTTACTGAAGGAGAGCGGTTTGACATTGTATTCAAAAGGTCGATGTGAAATAGGTGTCTTACGATTGTTTAGGCATGTTGAGAGGATGAGTGTGGATCGACTGACGAATCAAATATATGAAGGTAGAGTGTGTGGATAAAAAGGAAGGGGTAGGCATTATAATAAGTGGTTAAATGTAGTAGACGAATTGGTGAAAAGACTTAAAGAGTTTTAAGAATTAAAGAACATGAATTACCCGGTATATGTTTATTGTTGAAGTGAAGGGTAATTGCAAGGGAAGGGAAGTCTGGAGTAAGATAGTGAGGATGTATTAATTACATTTTTTTTTTGCTATATACATGGTTTATTGCCTACCCCGTAAGATAATAGCGTGATCGGGTATGCATGTAGTTAAGGTAAATGTGGGCTACATATATTAGAAGGAGAAAAAAGAGTTATTATCATAATTATTATTATTTTTCTAGTAAGGTCTGTCAGAGAAGGTGATTAAATTTTATTAATTCTCATTTTTACATAAATACTACTATGTCTGATCATAAATTTGATTACATTTCTACTATATTGTATTACTCTCATCAATATCCAATGAGAGGAAATATTCTAATAGTCCGTACTAGAATAGACTAAAGGAAAATATATGTATTTTTATATTAACCTTGGTATTAGGTTTTAAATTAAGAACGTGCATCACACGCCAATCAACTCTGTAAGACAGTCGGCTAGAAATTGTAAATTTACACCAACACTATTGCACGTGGATCATTTATGATTAAATATTAATGGAGATAGAGGGATAATATAAGTTCCTTATACTGAACATGTTTGAAATATTAAATAAAATTTCTTTAAAAACTGCATAGAATAGGCTGTTTATTTTTTTATAATTTTAGAATGGCTTCACAAAAAAAGCTTTGTACACAAATATTCAATCTGTCATAACAGGGATATACTGTAGTTACTAACAAGAAACTTTGTCGCTTTGTCCCCCATCGTCACCGCGGGAAATGTCGAGTAATCATTCAAATGCGGATGCACTTGAAATATTTCTAGCATATTATCATAGTTTTTTTTCTTTTCCCTTTTACTCCCAAACCTCACGTGCACACACACAAATCCATATTCAAGCCGGGAGCCGAGCTGGGTCTGCTTATAGCCATCATCTGAAAATTTACGAAAATATTTTTTGAAGTATTACAATTTTTTTTAAATATAATTTATGTATGTTTTGTTATAGTTATTTGATTTTTAACAAGAAATAATTTAAGCTCTACTTTCTTTCTTGTCTAATTATTCTTATATTGAACTTAACCTTTGAGGTAGTAAAACAGCAACCATCGTAAAGTTTATTTCATTACAGAGTTCAAACACTACCATATTTATTTTCATGCAACCGTTTTGTTTGTGGATTAAAAAGTATTTAATATATAGGTCCTGTAAAGGCTTCTAATTATAAATGTTCGAACATAAATTTTATCTCAAGTCATAAAATATCAAACTTGTTGGAGATATTTGTAGCGTAGATTTTAACAAAAATTAATAATGATTCTTAGTTGATCAAATTAAAATTAATTAAAATCGTATTGTTTGAACACTCTTATATAAGTTCACTCAGCACCACATCTTAACCTTCTGTCAATAGGGTTACAGGACTATGCATTAATTACAGTAATGCGTTTGGTGTGAGGAAGTATTAATTTAGAGTAATCATCCTCGCATTTTTGTGGGTGTAGAGTGGAAAACCATTAAGGAAAATATCACATTCTGCATATCAGAATTTGATTATATACATGAGATCCTCTTCATCTGCAGATGCTCGACAACAGGATGTTTACCTTGATAACCTTGGTGTACCGTTTTAGCCTCAAGACTCGATGTTCATGGGTTCATGCCCACCTGGTGTCGACGGGTTTTTCTTGAACGATAAAAATCCGTAGCACAACTTTCTTCGGAAGGGAAATAAGGCCCTCTCTCTCATGCCGATTGTGTAATGTAAAAAAAACCTCTAAGAAGGTGTGTGAAAATATATTTTTGGGCAAAATTGGAAGGCACTTTCGCTCTTCCTCAGAGGAATTCTCTTGTTCCAATATATTAACTGTTTAAGAAATTGCATGTTAAATACCTCAAATAAAATATTTAACGCGGTGAACACCTTAGTACACGTAGACAACAATGCGCGTATTAGAGTAATTAAAACTCATATAGTTTGGATGGTTGGTAAGACGTGGAGCAAGAAAAAATTAGTATAGGTCTCTCTTTACATAAAATATAACTTAAATGTAGCTAAAAAAAAAAATCACCTGGACACGAGAATCGAACCTAGAACCTTTAGCTCAGTACGTCAATCTCTAACCACTGTGGTTATAGCACTGACGTACAGATCCAAATTTCCCTGGTTCAATTCTTATGTTCATCTGTCATTTTTCAATTTAAAGAATATTATATGATATAGATGCAGCTATAACAGTTTCTAACAAATATAATAGATTATCTATTCACCCCATCTTTAAGTTGACATATTAATTAGGATTAATTTATAAAGCTACAAAATATTTTTTTGTCAACATAGATAATATTCTACTTAATTATTTTATAAGCTTCAAGAAAAGTCACCTTCCTCGACGGTCGAATTATGTTACTCGTGCAATGACTAGCCTGCCGATGACAAGGATAGAGAGGCTAAAATCCTGGGCATGTGTGTAATGAAGGTTTTTTTCCTCCCTCCATTCAATTGTGGGTACGATTCCTCTAAAATTCGACCTTTATCATGCCTAACTCATAAGAACAGTTAATAAGACGCTATGCTAAAAATTAAAAATAAAATGGCATGGTCTATCGTATAAACTTTCTCCCACCTTTATCTTAAAATAGACATCTACAAAAAACTCGTAAGATTCGTGAAATGAAATATAGGAGTTCAATGTGAAAGGGGCCTATCTCAAGATATTCCTTTTTTAGGGAGATTGAATTTGATGATCCTCCATACTTTAGTTGGTATGCCTGAAAATGTTGGTATCCACATCTTGAATGTAAAGGGAAGTTTTAAAAAAATTCATCTGCTGTTTCCAGATAGATTTTGCTTCACAAAGTTGTAATGTTTGAGGTTATGTTATTATTCTTTAATTTTGGATTACTTTTTAAAACAGTGTAAAATGTCTGACAGTGTAGTTAACGAGTAGAATTAAATTCAAACAGGGGACGAAAGAAACAGTCAGTATGAGATCGAAAGGAAAGTAAATTATTAATTCGGAGCAAACCAATACATCAGCTTGTTCCATAACACAAATTCCATTTAAATAATTTAGCTTTGTTGGAACGCAACTTCGGTATGTACAGTAAACAGTCACGTAAAATTGAAAAAGTGGCTACTCTTAATGACCATGTGAAAATATTTAAAAAATCTCAAACCAGCCCCAGCTCCATTCATATTAAAAAAAATTTAGCACATATTATATAAAAATGTACTGAAGGACTAAAAAACATTGTTGGACCTCAAAAACTCAAATCAAAAGAGAAAGTTTTCAAAATACAATCATACCAAAGTCTCGGTTACCCTGTGAAAGGAGGTGTTCTTTATTTCAGGTTCATATATAGCACCATCCATATTTTCAGTTTAGTTTTTTGAAGATACCTAATAATAGCATGATCTTGTCACTTCATCTACAGTAGCCCCATGGTTTCTTTGGTGCTAACTGACAGCTAAAAGCTTTGAAAAATTACCAGACCAAATTATGTATCCATACGCCGAACCATATGATCTGCAAAAACACGTGTTTAGTAGCAGTCACTTCTTACGTTCAAAATTTAGGTATATACCTAAATGTTGACTGTCAGGAGTCAGCTGTGAGATGTCAGTCAGCACCATAGAAGCCATGAGGCTACTTTAGTTACACTTTTAAAGCTAACTCCAGCTAAATAATAGATGTGAGAAGCTTTTTTTAAGTGTCTGGAACCTTAACAAGTCCAGTGGTTTGGATAGATCTTTCAGAAAACAGTTCAAGTCAATAACAATGGGGACATTTACATGACATGAGATGAAATTAATATTGAAAATATAGTACATTTATTATGGATTCATGTGTCCAGGTGTCAATTTTAAATTTAAAGGATAGTAACATTTATGATTAACTCAACAAAAGAAGTTTTGAACCGAGAGAAAGAACAGTTTGCTTTTATAGGAGCAATAAAAATGTCTGTCTCATTTTAAATTGTTTGATATATAACAGTAGGTGACCTGGTGGTCTAGGGGTGAGGTGTCAGACTTCTGTGATGGCGGCCGGGGTTCAATCCTCGGTCCTGGCACAGATTTATCTGATTTACAAACCCTTCCTTCACCTCTGACAAGACATCTTGTGAATGTGGGGAATTCCCGTGGTTCGGATTCCACGTTCAACTGTAGGTCCTCCATTTCATCTCACAATCACCATACCATTACAGATTAGCGTAAGTGCGTATAAATAATATTTTAATTAATAATTTTAACTCTTTATAAAACTATACTATATAATTTCTATTTCTCAAAATAGATGTATCATTATTCCCATTTAAACAACCCTTAGCACGTTTAACACCAATAAAAATAATATATATATATATATACATATATGGACCTTTGACTCTAGTTTTAAGTAAAAAGGGTGCTTGCAAGCCTTAATGTAGTTGTTAAACTCAAATTTATACAAAACACTAAAAATAATTAAATATAGAATTTCTGAAAGATACATACAATTGTTTATACAATCTTCTTAAGATTATGTTAAAACTGTTCTAAATGTAGGAAATATCGTAAAACTTTAAGCGGGGTTTTCTCAAAATACGATTTTTTTGAGTTGACCTTTTTTGCATAGAGCTCCTCAATTATAGGTGTATAAATTATTTTGTTTTAAAACACTACACCAAAGGTCATAAATGAAACAATATATACTTTTACTTTCTTAATCTATGGCACTAGGATCTGGGAACACTTTTATAGACAAGCTGAGAAAAGAAAAAAAGCCTTGTTCACAAAAGAAATCACGAATAAAATTCATTTTCAAAGACCTGAATTAATATATAATTATATATATTTGTTTATAACTCAGAAACTTTTAGTTCTTTAATAAAATATTTTTCAAATAAAATATGTTTAACTCTAATAGTTCTGCATCTTTACAGTGATTAGTTATTTCGTATCTCAAATAGTTGCGGAGAAATTGTGAAAGTTTGAAAATTTTCCCTATTTAAAGTACTTTCAATGTCATATACATAAGACAATGAGAATTTATATTTTATTTATAATGATAAACATTTTATATATAGAGAATTTATTCAAAATAGTTAGAGTGAAATTTGTGAAAAAATTTTTTTTTTTAACTTTTAGACCTTCAGTAAACCACTCTTAATTTTAGGGCTGGTTGGCAAATTTCTAAAACCCCTAGAGGGGGAGGGGGGCTTATGGAAACCCCAGACTCCAAGTTTGCGCCCAATTGGTAAAATATTTTCTGCTATATCCCGAAGTACACACACAGACAGACAGATCGAGAGAAGACGGCATTTCAAAAAACAACTTTTTAGTTTTCAGAGGGTCATGAAATATCGACATTTATCAAAAACTCAAGTTCAATTTTTTAAACGATCACAATACTTTTTGTCCAAGGTGTCAAAAGAGAGTAAAAAAGCTACAAGCTAATTTGACTATATACATTATATAAGTAATTTTTTTATAAAAATTTGTCTGCAAAAAATTGTATTTCTATTGAAACCGTACTGTAGTTTCGGTTCCCTGTGTCCAAGCTGGGATTTAGCTAACCCTTAATGTAGTATTCTACAGCTATATCCTCTTTCACGCATTTTATCGGCTCGGATGAGCTTGTACCTCTGGGGTCATTAGACGCCCTGCCCTGCATGGCCACTGACTCATGTCTAAGCGCCTAATGGTGATTATCTAGAGTTCACATCCCTTCTCCCCTACCCCAGACAAAAGGACAGCCATTACGGCCAAGTTCCGGGAGGGGTGTCGCTAAATGCTAATAGGACATAGTGGTGTACGGGATTAGCAATTACACAACCAACTAGAAAAACAATGTGTTTTTTTAATACAAACATATACGTATCGATGTGTTTCGTAGGACTAAAAGGGATCTACTTTTAAGTATTTATACGTCAAATCATATTCTCTAGAGATTTGATTATTTATTGATAAATACTATCCATATCTATAAAATTAACCTAAAAATTAATAGAATAATAATAATATTTAACACCACGTCTTACTACCCGTTCGGGTTATACGCTTTAAGTACTAATTACTCTAATGGATTAGGAATTGGGAAGGTTGAATTAGAGGAAGTGAACCCGCATTTGCGTGAAGGAAGAGTATAAAACCATTTAGGAAAAACCACCCCGAGTTCACCCGACCGTGATTCGAACCTCAATCTACCCATCCTCAGCAGTCGAGCTCAACACGACCAGCGCGTTAGCCAACTACGCCACCGAGGCGGGTAATTAATAGAAGAATTTATAAAAATTTACCGCAAAAAAAAAAGAATTTTATAAAATTTTCTTTATACCAAGCATATAATAAATATTATTATTAAGTTTAGAGAGTTTATGGTTGGAATCCTAGCTGGGTGTGCTAAAGATGGCTTTCCATATGTGGTTCACCACTGATTTCCCACCATATTTGGGTATATTCCTTTAGAAGTTCTCCTTTTCCATTAAAGTCTATTAGCGTGATGAAAATACATACAGTAAGAATGGATAGTATATAGGAAGGTAGAAGATAAGAGGTTTGAATCTCGTTCGGGTGTAAAGATTTTCTTTAGTCCAAAAGCGATTTTCCACGTTCTTTCTTTCTTTGCAAATGTGGCTGATTTTCCTCCAAAATTATACTTTATTGCCCCTACTTGATTAGTGTAATTATGTGGCTATATTAAATGAGCATTGAAATTGAAACTACTATTTTTGCTCTACGTTTAACCTTATTTCGTGTTTTTAAAAATTCGCTTTGTTTTAATAAACATGCAAGTATTTTTTGCTAAAACAAATAGGGTATACTGTTCAAAATTTCCCTCGGTATTAATATTTGTTAAATAACCAATTTAGTAACTTTACAAAAAATTTAATTCAAAATTTCAAAAATTAAAATGAATGTTTGAAATATTTTTAAGCACTAGTTAAAAAATATGACCAAATTATGTTTTTTTTAACTTTTAATTATGTTTTTTTAAAATACAACACACTTTCTGATTACACTATCACACGTCGTATGGACTAAATTAAATCTAGAACAGACACAACATCCAGCCCCCAGCCATTAATTCATCACTGTGAAAGGGGGAAACCCACAGTTTACCAGTGATAATGTTTTTGACCATTTCATGAATCGAACCCAAGATACTTAGCTCCGCATACAGATAAGCTACCGACTAAGCTAAGGTGTCAGAAGATGAATTATGAATTTTAAAAAAATAAAGTATTTTTCTCAAATTAAAAACTTAATATAACTTACATTTTGTAGGATCAGAAATTGATATGAGCTAGACCCACTTTGGTGGCCTCATGGTCTAAGGCGCTAATTTTGCACTGGAATATAGGCCCACTGCTGAAGATGGGGAGATCAGGGTTCTATCCCAGTTGGAAGTAATGAGGTAAGTTTTATTAAATTGTTCTTCACTCTACCTTCATATAAATGGTGGTACACTTCCTCAAAATTAAACCTACATTATCCCTGACACATTATTGTAATTAATAAATAGGCGTATAGTCTTAATGGGTAGTAGGATGTGGTGCTAAAAAAATAGGTTGGACAGAATTAAAAAAAAAGTGTTTGCTTTTGGGAAATATAAGGATGATAAAATAAATATGACGTCAACATTATATCTCAACATATATATATATAGTTTTTTTTATCAGCACCGCGTTCTAATACCCGTTTGGGTTATACGCTTATGTACTATTTACGCTAATGGTATTATTATTATTATTAGCACCGCGTCTTACTACCCGTTCGGGCTATACGCACTTACGCTTATGTGTAATGGTAGGGTGATTGTGAGATGAAATGGAGGACCTACAGTTTAACGTGGGATCCAAACCACGGTGGAGACCTGGCATTCCTCACATTCACAAGATGTCTTGTCAGAGGTGAAGGAAGGGTTTTGTAATCAGATAAATCTGTGCCGGGACCGAGGATTGAACCC
>CABFOV010003066.1:48710-72036 GCA_902141375.1 Timema poppense
CCCCCCCCCCAGTCCATCTTAGTAAACGTGTAATCTTAACATGAGTGAAGATAAAAAGAAAGTTTTTTCTTTCGATACCAATCCGATACCGTAGTGTAGGTACTAATATCAGTAAATTTATCGAAAAATTAATCGATTACATAAATACTAGTATATAAGAAAAATATTGATATTAGTAAAGTATCGATACTTTTTCACATCCTTAGGTAGTTAGGAAAAATCAAATCCACTTGCACTGCTCTAATTTTTTTATGATGACGCATTTTTCATCTAATTAGTAAAATTTAGATTTTATTTCCTAAACAGTTTTCTCGAAGTAAAAATTGAACATATCTTATCTCTCACTTAACTCATTCAAGTTCTGTAATACAATATGGAACGTGGAGGTCAGGTTAGGGCTAAGCTAGGATAGGTTAGTGGTTAGGAGTTGAGTGGGATTACAGATTACCCCTCAATTCGTGTGTACCAACTGAAAGGTACAATTCGCAATTCAAATGTGCCCAAATTCAGTTTACATATTTTATAGTTTTATAATTGTTGCACTAATCAAGCAAGTGACTGAATCCTTAATCACTAGAATTTTAATATAAAAGCTTTGGTTTGTTGGTATATTTAAATCCAACCTGCAGTTGATAAATTAATGTTTACTAAACAATAAACATTCATAGATTATATTTAAAAAATATTAATGAAAGAGGTGTGCGAGTAGGCATATTCCAATTCGAGTAGAATTTGAGCCCAGTTTGAATGAATACTGGTTTTTATCGAGTTCAAGTAATATAAATCATTGTTTGCACTAGAACTATTTTCATATGAATTGCTTTACTAGATTCGTGCCAAATTGAATCGAATTAATAAAAATAAGTACTTTCAGGGAAAATATCAAATGGGCCCATTAGGTGTATTAAAAGACACATTAAAGAAAAAAAAGACTTTTGTCTTTATTTAGGTCATGGTAAAAATAATATATTTTGTTTTTTATGTTTAAAGGTCATTATTAAATAATTACATTATAATGAGCATATGAGTGTGTAATCATCTAAAGTATGGAATAAAACTCGTTATAAAAATTGTATGTCATAAAGTGAAAATGTAACATGTTCATTAAATTATTTAGAGTAATTAGGATGGTATACCACTTAAGCTTATTAAAAATAATAATCAATTGTTAAGGAAATATTATTTGTGTTTACGTCAGCTATAAAAGGTACCTGATAGGGAAACTAATTTTTAAGAAAATATAATCTACTATATTACTTATTATAGACAGCAGCTATCTCAAACAATTTTCCATTATTTCATTATATCAAACGCAAGGTTTGTCGTTTATAACAAATTATTATTTATCGTTGAACCTTCATGTGAAGTGACGTCAAGAGTAAGAGCTCAGAGATTATTAGATCTTTAGTTGCCTTGCTAACAACACTTAAGATGGACGTATATTCACAACTAAAATATCTCAACTATATATCATACATTTATGGCATATTCTCCTTCGATAGATACCATGCATCTTTTAAATCTCCATTGAAAGTTTTTAAAATGTGTTACTGGTTTTTATTCCCACTGACTGTTTGTATATTTTGTAGCCACTATATATATTCTGCAAACTACCTTAAACTTTCAAACGTCTATCATATATCCATAACTATTTTGAGATCTACTTTATTCTTTTCTTACGCTCTGATAATGGTCAGCTCTAATTTCAACCATTCAAACGTAACCAGTATTATCTCTAAGATGTCATCTTTGGAAACCTTCATCCAAAAAGAAGGTTTTAATTATAATCACTCAAAGCGAGTATGCTACATTATCTTTATATTTGGAAATATTTTATTGACATGCAAATATGTCTTCCTTATAAACGGAAATTTACTACAATTGATCATATATTACTTAATAGACTCCACATTTATCCTGGTCCAATCTCATGTCATATTCTTAGTCCTGATGATAAGGGAACATCTGAACCACTTCAACAGACGTCTTGACTATTCCGTCGTGAACTGGGAGGAGGTGGTTGTGTGGTCACAGCACCGTTCAGGAATTGTCGGCGTGTCTCGTCTTGTCAACGCCACTTACTCCGTACAAATGTTGACAGCAGTGGCAGATTTCTTTATCATGATAACCATCAGCACATTTTGTATGATTTTAATTTTTTTTGAAGATAATGAAAATAACTCCTTACTCTATAATATGTACAGCTATTATATCTTAAATGTGTCAGTCTATGCACTTCCGCTGTCCCAATACATATACATTTGTGAGTCTACGGTGTCAATGGTGAGTACATTTAAGATATTTCTCAAATTTATTTAATTATATTAAAATTGTGTTAATATTCTAGTTTCGTGCCTTCTCATTAAACTATTCTATAAGTTATATAGGGATTCATAAAATTTTAAGATTCACACATTATACCAGGTAGATCAATAATTCAAGTATTTTTTTATCGTCCTACAATTTAATTTACCAATAACAAAATATCAGATTTTATCTTGTACATATAATTAATACATTAAATATTTATATTTGCTAGATCTGTAAAAAATATATTTGAGAAAATATAGTTATATTAGATTAAAAGGACTGACTCAAAGTTAAACAACTACATAATGTTTTGTTGAAAGTAGTTGGGGTGGCGTATGACACCAATTTGGCCTTTGACCCACGACACTATTTGGCTTAGAGTTTGTCACGTGACCACGCCCTCTCGCTCTGATTAGCTGATGGCTTCCAACTTCCCCACACCCATTCCCCCTCTCCCTGACCCCCTTTAGATGGTTGAATGTGTGGGACGTATGGGAATAGCGCGGCGATTGGCCGTTATTTATATCACTGGCTGAGTACAGTGCTTTTACCTCCCCGTCCAAGTTTGACCCCCTTTTCCCTCTGGTTATTTTCATGACGACATTGTCGCAAAGGTTTATTTCTGGTCTTCTATGTGGCAATGGGTCTTCCCTGTTTACTGGCACCAGTTTGGTGGCTCGACAACGCAGGAATAGTTCACGAATTTTAATGATGTCAAAACCCTCCCCTTCTATATGGCAATGAGTTTTCCCTGATGACTGGCGCGAGTTTGGTGGCTTGACAAGACAGAAATATAACACGAACTTGAATGATGTCGCAACACTCCCCTTCTAAGAGGCAATGGGTTTTCCCTGGTTACGTTATTGTTCTTTATCAACCTTAGCTGGTAACAGCTATACATATCAGGAGCTGTTTTAAAAAATTGTAATAGTATAACTTGTCTTCGAACAGATGTAATTTAAGATATGATCTACATTCAACACCATGTTTATTTATATCGGTAAACAACCAAAATCTGATGGCTTGAATACACTTATCTTAAGCCATTTGTCGTAAACGTTTTAATATTTTATTGATATCAAAATTGAGATAATTTTTAATTAGAATTTACGTTTTTATTTCTTCTTCTTGATTCCCAAAAGTGAAATTACATCTTCCAACAAACTATTTTAGATCGCCATACTTGTGGAAAAAATTAAACCTGTCTCAACTATTATGACCAACTTTTGTAACTTATTGTGTACCGTCCCTAAGACTTCATACTTGAATGAAAATATATTTAGAACGTGAAACAGAAACAGTTATTTATTACTAAATTTACCTTCGCCGAGTGACGTTCGAGTAGTGGTGAAATATTTGTATAGTTGCTATATTTTCTCTTTTAACTAAGGCTTTAAACAAGAAGAACATAATTTCATAAGAATATTATTTCTATTGATATTAATGTAGTTAGTTAATCATGATTCTTGATAAATATATATATATATATATATGGGCTATATATATATATATAGAGCCCAAGTGTTTTTAATTAAAACCTTATATATATATATATATATATATATGCATTGGTGAGCATGCAGATATAAACGTGTAGCGCAACTAGTATGGTTTGATGAGGATCTAAGTTCGAACACTACTTTATTAAACTGAGGGTATTTTCCCTACATTATTTCAAACTACCCCTCCACACAAATGCTCGTACACTTACCCCTTATATTTACTTTCTCTCTCCTACCCCATTAGCTTAATTAAATTATAGTATGAGTAATGATAGTTACAATTTATTAATACCTATATGTACGGGCTAACACAAGACATCGAACTTAGGAAATGTACACTCGCATTTGCGTAGAAAGAGAGTGGGAAACATTTTATAATAAAGCTACCCTCAGTACAACTGACCAAGATCAAGTTCCAATCTCCCTGTCTTTAACGGTCTAATCTACGACTAGAGTGACGCCTTAGACACAATATTAGCATCGTAGCAGATATAATAGTTATTTATTTGTAGTAAAAAATTATTACTTTTCGTTGTTATTATTATAATAATTAACAGAGCTCATGATGGGCACCCTACAAACTGGCCGACAAGCTGTAAAAATGTTGCAATGCCAGATAGGTCAAGTGGCCTACAAGACTAGGACCAACTGGTTGACAAGCTTATGCGTAAGAAAGAAAAGTAATCGACAGCCTACTTGTTGACCAAATAAATAAAAATATTTCAAAGCTTGAGTGTGTCAATTGATCGTCACGTTTAGGACCATGTGATAAGATATACAACTGTTCGACATGAGAGGACCTACTGGTATACAAAAGTTGAGGTTTATTCACTGAAACAATTGACCCAAAAGTTAATACATTGTAAACAACGTGTCCGCCAACAAAATCGTGAACGGAAAATAAAAAGTAAAGTCTATTAAATATTTTTTTATATATAATTTATAACTATAATAAATATCCACATTTGTGAAAACATGGTCAAATTCATCACTATCTCAATGTACTGGATTGTCGGTGTTGAGGAGATTAGGTTTAGAATCCCGGTAATACGTAGAGAGGTTTTTTCCTCCTAAAGGCTTATTCCCTAGCACTCCACGCAAAGGAGTGCATATTTTCTTAAATTCTAATTTTCTCATTCCTACGTATAGATCAAACACGGAGTGAGAATCTAAGGATAAAAATACCAATTTAGTATGATTTTTTTAACACCGCATCTTACTAACCGTTCGGGTTATACGCTAATTTTGTGAATTAGAATCATCATTAGTAGGGCACCAATATTCTAAGTTGGTTTTTTTGGATCAACCAGTTAGCTGTCGATCATTTTGTCCGCATATGCATGAGTTCAACCAGTTGGTACAAGTCATGTCCTACTCCTGTAACCAGGCCCCGGGACATCAAACAATAGAATATTATGAACCAGTTGTAGCAAAGCCCCAGGACATAATATAGAATATTATGAACTAGTGGTAACAAGGCTCTGGGATATAAAACAATATAACAGTATGAATCAGTGGTAACAAGGCCCTGGGACATCAAATATAATATTATGAACCAGTGGTAACAGGACCCCGGTACGTAAAATAAAATATTATCAACCACTGGTAACAAGGCCCAAGAACAGCTCCGAGTGTATGCTGGGATTCAAACTAAGATTCTTAGTGGCTAAGTTGAATGTAAGATTTATACCCTGATTTTAATAGGAGGATCATTATTTGACAGCTAGAAAATTTACTAGAAATGGGTTTACTTATTAATAAGAAAAATAATGCGATCTACATTTTATTATGTACCTTTGATAAAGGCCTATTTTACACCTAATTTCATAGCTGATGGAACTGCATGTCTTATGGAGTAAAGATCTATCTTCGCTCTCTCGCTGTTACCGGTTGCCAAACCATCTAGCTTTCGGTTGTTGGGAAGTGAAGGGGGAGGGTTTACTTGAAAATCCCTCGTTGAAAACAGTGCGGCCTCTGGAGATTGGGGGGTTCAATTGACAGGCAATAACATTTCCTATCCGTGTACAGACTTTTCTAGAGACATTAACTATTTCCACAATAGTATTTTTTTCAGGATTGAAGTTTATTAACTGTTTTTATTCCCCACGTAATTATGCTTAAAACTATTTTATGTATAAGGCTTTTTTCCTCATAATTAATATACAAACAAATATATTACAACATGCATTTTATAATTAATGCTATAAATTGCATTCATACTTGTTCCTAATTAGAAAATTAATAAGGTCAATATCAATATAAATCAAGGCTTCAATTTTCTTTAGGGTAAGTAATTCATTGTTACGGTCAATTTAATGTACTTTCCTGCGAATTAATGTTTGAATAAAAATGTCATATTTATCCAAACGATTCATTTGAGTTCATTTATTTCCTTTTTTAATTGGTGTCAGTAACTTACCCTTAGTTTTGAATTCTTAAAGATTACTATCTTATAAGAGACACCTGTAGCTTCTGCTGTCTGCATTGCCACATGATTTACTGAACAAGTTACGTCTTTACGAATTTAGGTGTAAACTCTTAACACCATTGTCCTTTCTTTACTACTTAGTATTTTCCTCTTGGAGTGTAATTTCTTTAAATTGCCTGAAATTCCATAATTTGTATTATATTTTAACAGTTAACAAAACACTATTATTCAAATAAATATATTAATATGCACATAAACTGTAATTCCACAACCTTACGGCAAAAATACAAAATACAAAACCAACATAAACACACAAAAACTTAACGTGATCAATGAAAAAAATTCTACACAGATTACTAATAAATTATGAGTGTTTATTTAGTGAACGTTTTTGAGCTAGCTATTAGGAACACGAGCCTCAGACTACTGTAACTTTACGACTGTACTGGAGGAAGAAGCGCCATTTACTGGAAACAACGACAGCCCAGCATTACCAAATTTGAAATGCATTCGAAAGAAGACTGATCACGGAAAACAAAAGAATGACAACGCTGTTTCTCAATAGTAAGCATGTAGTTCCCTCAGCAATGAAATCAGGTGTATAATATTTACATACGTTATAGTCTGCAATGTCTAAACTGACAACAATTGTATAACATTAATGCGCGTGGATATGAGATCATGAGCTAGGGACGAATCATGGATAGCTCAGTGCTAGAACATTAACCCGCTAATATTGTAAATATTCAAGGAAGCCATAATTCAAACCAAAATCCTTTGTGATGAATTTAAATGTATTATTTAGATCCTTATCAATTCCAACAAGTAGGGAGATACTATGTATTAAGTAAATGATACAGTAGAACGCCAACTATCCGGATTAATGAGTGCCGAACGTGATCCGTATATACAGAAATCTGGATGGTTGGATTCATAAATTAATTAAGGCAATTTTTTGAAATAAAACGCAAAATTTACTTTAAAATCCCTCTTTTTATTGTTTTTGCAATAATACAGTGAAGTGGAATCACCTTATAGCACTGTAGTAAAAAAAATACAGTAAGTTTAAACTTATTGATACAGTAGACAAAAATACAATGTATTTGAATCGTGGGGTAGGTATGCCATTTGGCCTTGGAATGATAGAGCGACCATGAAGTTAAACAGTAGGTTTAAAACCAAGACGCGTTTTGATGTACCAAGAGACAAGGACACTTAAAGTTGAAGAATAAAACTAACACGTTAAAATAATATCCAAGTGCCAAATTATTATAGGAAGAAAAAACTGACGAAATAAATGCCACAACTCGTCACTAAGGTAGAAAGACGTGGTGATAAAACACTTAAAGGTGAGACATTAATCGGGTAAGCCCAATCCTTTCTTGGTCGGCTATTCAGTGTTATTGGTATTTACAGTCAAAACAAGAAGTTTCAGGAATTATACATAGCAAATCTACTTTTGCATTGATCATTTTGGTGTCCATAATATAATAAAAGACTTAAGTTATATTATGAATTTAAACAAATTTGAAATAATTACACTATTTACTACAAGATAATATTAAATCTAAGGATCGGGGTATAAAATGAAAAGTATTTGTATAAGTTCAAAAATGATGTAATTTTACAACTATTAAATAGTTTATATATTAAAAATTATTTTTATTTAAAATATTGAATATACTTCATTGCATACACTTCATATGCTGCCATAGCTGTGAGCCAGGCCGTAGGTAAAACCTCATACCACCTCGTCCTCATCCAGTAAATCTATTCTCTACAACCACTTGGTGACCTGGCGGTCTAGGGGTAAGGTGTCAGACTTCTATGCTGGCGGCCCGGGTTCAATCCTCGGTCCCGGCAAAGATTTATCTGATTACCAAACCCTTCCTTCACCTCTGACAAGACATCTTGTGAATGTGAGGATTGCCAGGCCTCCACCGTGGTTCGGATTCCACGTAAAACTGTAGGTCCTTCATCTCATCTCACAATCATCCTACCATTACACATTAGCGTAAGTGCGTATAACCCGAACGGGTAGTAAGACGTGGTGCTAATAATAATAATAATAATAATCTACAACCACTAAGGTATTCACTCTAACTTCGCTCTAAGATCACATTGGTAGTAGAATGGTAGTACTAATAAACCTTTTAATCCCCAAGACTAACATCAATCTCTAATCCACACAAGTAATCAATCATAGCATCCTCACCTTTATCCTATGCCAAAGAGATCCTGACAGACTTGCAGGACCACACACGTAGAACATATATAAATAAGAGAGGTGACATAATTAATATCAGTATATCAACTATAATATTAGAATTGATAAAACTTAAACTATCAACAAATCAACTAAACCTTAACACGTATTCTACAAACAATTTGTGGTAAACACAGGCTAATTTTTGTAAAATGATTTGGATAAAAATAGGTATTCGGTGACTGGTTTAAACATCAATAATAATTCAAGTTTATTTATCTAAAATTTACGAATTTAATGGTAGTTAACGTAAAAAATATATATGTTTATAATTTTTTTTTAATTGACCTCAAGATTGATTATAAATGGAAATATGTTAACAGGTTTTCAATATAGATATTAATATTTTATTATTTAAAAGTTGTAAATCATTTTAGGATAATTTAGCCATAATTTATTTTTTTAATTATGTATTTCTTAAAAAATATTTTAACAGATTAGCATAAAATGTATCTATAAAGAGTGATTATTGTGATTACAGTATGATTTGTTTGTTTTACGAATAAAACAAAATAAGGGTAATAATTTAGTCAACGCCTATCATTGAATATTTTCTTAGAAGCTGTAAGACACAATATGAAAAAGTTTGTGCTATTGTGTTGTATCATTAATTTTTTATAATGTACAAAAATATTTTGTAAGTACACTGATAACACCCTGAAACATTGATGAAATATACAATGGCTCTTTCTTGTAAACTGCACCATAATATAACCATTCAAAGGAAGGTTGCTAACTTTCAGCGTAAACGAACCGTAAAAATTACCATCAAATAAGTAAAATATTACTTTTGTGTTCTAGGCTTTATTTTAGTGTTTGTGAACATTATTGAAACTAAAACGTATACTTTGGAGATTGAAATTTAAGCTGATGGGTATTCAAAATGATGCCCATTTTTAATTAATTTTAACACATTTCGTAGGTCGCATGATCTAAGAAGTCACTTTTACACAAGACTTGACTGCCAATGATGGGGAACATAAAGTTCGAATCTTGGTCAGATGTAATGGGTTTGTCTTTTTCCCAAGTGTTTTTCCCTTTCCCTCCAAGCAAATGTGTGTACACCTCCTCCAAATATAACCTCCATCATGACTAAGAAAGTTATAATAATTTGTATATAAGCGTCTATCCCGAATGGGTTATAGGATGAAGGGCTAAAATAAAATATATTATATGTTCAGATTATTAAACCTAAATATTTCAAAACAAATAGAAAACTTAGACTATTGTTTGACTTCATAATGAAGATAAAAATCAAAAAATGAGTTAATATTTTATCTACAAAAACAAGAGTCAATCTTATATTAATGTATATTATTTTAAAAACATTATTATTATAAATACGTAAATACAATACAATATATTTTTAAACGTAATTTTTTTAATAGCAAATATTTTATAAATAATAAACCCAAAAATTCAAGTTTTTAGATAAACTTAATAAAATAATGTGAACTGTTTCTAATTAAACAAAAATAAATATTGAGAGATTATATTTACTATAAAATAGTTTCTTAAAATATAATAAATCTAATCAAATAAATAATTTTCAACAAAAAAATATATATGTATAGTTGAAAGATGAATGGAAAGAAAAAAATGTATTTGTTGTTTCTTTTAGTCATTATAAAAATAGTGTATTTTCATTTTATGCTTAAACTCTTTATTATTAAGAAATAAAATAATAATATAGATTAAAATAAATTTAAATTTAATTATCAAGTGGATGGTATTATGTTCATCAAGGTATTTAGATTATCGATGATAATTTAGGCAATCTATACTAAATTAAAAATATTAATTAGTGTTTTTAGAAAATCGTTATTGATTATACGTCAGATATAAAACACGACTTTTAAAATCCTTATCTTCTACTATATTACTTATTATTGATGGCAGCTATTAGAGACACCTTTCCATTGTTTAATTAGATTAAACGCACGGTATGTTGGTCTAATACAGAATTATTGATTGATGAACCTTCATGTGAAGTGACGTTAAGAATGAGAGTTCAGAGATAATTAGATATTTAGTTTACTTGCTAACAATATTCAAGATGGACGCATATTCACAACTCAAATATCTCAACTATATTTCATATATTTATGGCATATTCTTGTTCGATAGATACCATTTGAATTTTAAATCTCCATCGAATGTTATTAAAATGTTTTACAGGTTTTTGTTCCCAATGAACAATTGTCTTTTTTCTGGCCACGCTATGTATTCTACTAATTACATCAACTTTTCAAACGTCTATAGTATAACCTTGACTATTATGAGCTTTACCATATTAGGCCTTTATATCCTGACAATTGTCGATTCTACATTCAATAAATCGAACATAGCCAGAATTATTTCCAAAATGTCCTATTTGGAAACTCTTATAAATAAAGAAGGTTTTAATTATATTCACTCAAAGCGAGTCTGCTATATTAACTTAGTAGTTGGAAATTGTTTATTGTCTTACAAATATATCCTCCTTGTCGACGTTATTGATCCAGTATTGATCACATATTTCTTAATAGAATCTACATTTATCCTCGTTCAGTCTCATTTCTTGTTACTGGTCCTGATGATAAGGAAACAACTAGCCCACATCAACCGGCAACTCGAACATTCCGTCGTGAAGTGGGAGGAGGTGGTTATGTGGTCACAGCACCGTGCAGGAATTGTCGGTGTGGCTCGTCTTGTCAACGCCACCTACTCCCTACAATTGTTGACAGTAGTCACAGCTATCTTCATCATAATAACTACATATACATTTTGGTTGATTTTCTCATTTTTTGATGACAGTCTTATGAACAAAGTACAATACATATCTTACGGCCAATTTACTTCTAGTATGTCTTTCTATATCCTTCTACTATTTCAATACGTGTACATTTGCCAGTCTGCGATGTCAGTGGTGAGTAAAAATAACGTATATCTTTCAAATGTCCTCAATTATATTAAAATTATTTTAAATATATTTAAGTTGTATACCTTCTCCTTATAATACTCTTGGACTTATAAATGGATTTTTAACAGTTTTAAGCTAAACATTATTTGCATGGTAGATTTACACTATATATATATATATATATATATATATTAATTATTAACCATTTCGGTGGCATATTTAGCGAACGCGGTAATTTCGCGTTGAGCTAGACTGCCGATAAATGGGAAATGAATGTTCTAATATCTGTCGGATGTACTGTGGGTAGTTTTTCTAAGAGGTTTCTCCACTCTCCTTTCACACACATGTGGGTTCACTTCCTCTGAATTCAACTTCCTCAATTCCTAAACCATTATAGTAATTAATACATAATTTTATAACGTGAACGAAATAGTATGACGTGAAGCTAAGTATTATTACTATTGTTTTAATACTTTGCCAAATCAATGTAAAAGATTTTTTTTTAATAGACCACTTTAGTTTCGGTATAAATATGGTAAATACTTAAGTAAGGTATTTTTACCAGATCTGTAAAAATGGGAAATGAGTGTTTCAACTAATCTTTATGCATAATAAATTTAAAGGCAAAACCATCTTCAACTAAATCAAACTTATTGTATGAATTATAAGTTATAGATAAATTACGTTCTTTGGTTTAATAATGGTAATTCGCTTCTCTCGTTGCGTGGCACCACTTGCCAACCCCCAGTGCATTTTATTTGCAAGTGGATGTAAACTGATGTAATTCCAATGTTGTTTTGAACGTAACAACTTAAAATTACCGGTTTGGTATTGTATTAACCACAATGACTTTAAAGTTTTTATACCATTTTTTAATTTTTTGGTGGGGGAAGGGGGGATTAAAAATTAACCTTTTTAACTTTTTGGAATTTTTCCGTCGGTTACGTGCAAGAAGCTATAAGTTTTCAAAATTTCGAGTCTTTAGCTAATCTGGAAGTGGGTAAACAATAATTTTAGTGAGTTAATTAGCCATGTGTCTTTATAGTGGTATAATATTTATAAATTAAAGATATAATATAATCAGTAACAGGTACCCGGTTATTTTTCAGGTTACTGGTTAAAAGTATATAATTTACTATTTAGAATTCACCTGTACATTTGTCATAGACAGATGTTCAGATATATGTAGGCTATGATATAAATAATAAAATTATATTAATTATATTTTATAAAATTCCAAGTATTATTAATAGCAACGGGATGTTTTATTTTACATTCTGGTTTGATATCACACGGTACCTAACTATACTTGAAATCAAATTTAGTTCAATGAAAATATTATGAATTAAACCCTCTCTTATTAAAATATATATTTAGTATACAAAAAATTATATGTAATTTTTTTCAACAATATGACGTACTTATTATTTATTTGTTTCCAATAATATTTCGCTTTTTTATTCAAACAAACACCAAATGTATTTTATTGAAAAGTATGTAATTACCGTTCATATTGGATGAATAGAATAATTTTCCCAGTATTACTCCTGACGATTTCTGTAAACTATATTTGCTATGTAAGGTGTTTCTTATCTACAATAACAATTATTAATTAGATGTAAACATTCTTAATATCACATCTTGAAACCGACCTCCTTTGTATATATAAAATATTTTAAAATAATAAAGTGAGTCAGTGTTTATTTATTTTAAATAATACACGATATTAAAAGACTATTAGATAAATCATGAATTTAAAGTCGTAATATACTCAAATATAGAGGACTTTATATATAGAATGTACTATTGTAAAGAGTTTAGAATAGGATAATTATTCATTAGTAGTTAAATATTTAGAGCCATTACAAAATTTAATGTTTAATAAGAAGAGTAATAATATGTTTAATCAAATCAAAATGTTTATACCTCAAGTTAGATTTTTATTTTGTTCATATATTATATTAAAAAAACAAAATAAATTTCCAGTTTAATAAATGTTCAGTAGTTTTAATTTTTGTCCTCTCTGATTAAGAGAAAGTATTGTAGATTTGAAAATCTTTGACATATTGAAAATGGTAAATCTCTACTTTATAGAATGTTCCAAACACTAAAGAGTCGATTTTACATTATTCATGAATATATTTGTCTGTTCTTCTTCAAGTTACAAAACATATGGAAATAATTAGTTCAAAATTGATATTTAGATTAATGATAACAAACAAACAATATGTAAATCATTGTGATAATTGGAATGCCCATAGACCTCAAGCCATGAGTGAAGAGTGATCCTGACATGGGACGAATCTTGGGTATCTTAGTGATGGAAAATCTTTACGCTAAGTGAAAGGTCCTGGTTTCGAGTCTCGTATCAATTTATCTAATATCAACAGAATTAAATAAATGGTTCGGAGCTCCACACGGACTCTCTCGCTCTATTGTTTATAAATGGAAATATTAACTCAAAAGTCGGAAATATGAGAATCAAAATAATATACACTAGCAAACCCGAGAAAAAATTACACTATCCTTATGTAAAATATTTTTTGAGTCACGGTTTTAAATTGTATAAATTTATTTTTAAAGAATTGATGTCATCAATTGTATGCTTGGACCGATTAAAAAAAAAGATCGATATTGGGTCCACAAGGGTCAACACAACGTATCAAAATTTCTACAACCAATTTAAAAAGTACGACATTTTATTAGTTGTTGCACATTTTCATGTCATCGCATTGCTATTAAATTCATAATTTATAAATTTTGACTAATAAAACATTTTAATATTGACTATTGAGTCTAAAATGGAGATAGATCATTGTAATAAAAATTTGTTTACTAGGCGGCTTAAAGAAAAATATCATAGACCTTTTGAAGAACCTAACTTATAACTAAACGGACGAAATAAATGCCACAACTCGTAACTCTGGTAGTAAGACGTGGTGCTAAAAAAAAAGCACTTAAATGTGAGACATTAATAGGAGTAGCCCAATCCTTCGTACGTCGGCTAGACAGTGGTATTAGTGTGCACAGTCAAAGGAAGAAATTTCAGGAAATAGACATAACAAATCTACATTTGCATGGTTCCTTTCGGAGTCTATAGTAAAATAAAAAAGTAGAATTAGGTTAATAAACCAAACAGATTTGAAATAAATACATTATGTAATACCAAATGATATAAAATCAAAGAATCGGGGTATAAAACGACAAATACTTGAGATAGTTCAAAAGTTATGTAATTTTACAACTATTAAATAGTTTATATATTGAAAATTATTTTTATTTAAAATATTGAATATACTTCATTACATACATTTCATATGCATGTCTAGCGAGAATAAATTTAATCCCCGTCCATTAACTACTTTATCATGAAACGACTACTAAAATGGATAAAAAGTAAGTTTGACTACATATAACTTAAGAAATGTTTTGTTTTGAAATCATTTAATCAATATTTATGGATTATATTTATACACTTATTAAAATAATTCAATACAATTTTTGTTGTCAAATGACCTTGAAGAACAGGTTTCGTAGCCCCTCGTGGCTGGTTTATTAATGAAGATCGTAGCTAGGAGGTCACAAGGCCATGGGGGCTGAGGTGTCGGGTTCACCAAATACCAGTTGGTGCTGCCACTTAAGCCCAGGGTAACCAGGGTCGACTTCCGGACAGGGACTGCCTAGCTGTCAGCCAGGCCGTAGGTAAAACCTCATACCACCTCGTCCAGTCAATCTATTCTCTACAACCACTAAGATATTCACTCAAACTTCGCTCTAAGATCACATTGGTAGTAGAATGGTAGTACTAATAAACCTTTTAATCCCCAAGACTAACATCAATCACGAACCACACAAGTAATCATAGCGTCCTCCCCTTTATCCTCAGCCAAAGGATCCCGACAGACTTGCAGAACCACACATGTAGAACATATATAAATAAGGGAGGTGACGTAATTAATATCAGTATATCAACTATAGTATTAGAATTAATAAAACTTAAACTATCAACAAATCAACTAAACCTTAACTCGTATTCTACAAACCATTTGTGGTAAATACAGGATAATTTTTGTAAAATGATTTGGGTAAAATTGGGTATTGGGTGACTGGTTTAAATATCTATAATAATTCAAGTTTATTTATTTAAAATATATGAATTTAACGGTAGTTAACGTAAAAAAATATATGTGTATAATTTTTTTAATTTCTTTTTAGAAAAATTGACCTCAAGTTTGATTATTGGAAATGTATTAAAAGATTTTTAATATATATAATAATATTTTATTATTTACAAGTAGTAAATCATTTTAGGATAATTTAGAGATAATTTGTTTTTTTAATTATGTATTTCTTTAAAAGTATTTTAACAGATTAGAATAAAATGTATTTATAAAGAGTAATTATTGTGATTACAGTATAATTTGTTTGTTTTACGAATAAAACAAGATAAGGGTAATAATTTATTCAACGCCTTATCATTAAATATTTTCTTAGAAGCTGTAAGATACAACATAAAAAAGTTTGTGCGATTGTGTCGTATCATTAATTTTTTTATAATGTATACAAATATTTTGTAAGTACACTGATAACACCCTGAAACATTGACGAAATACACAATGGCTCTATCTTGTAAACTGCACCATAATATAACCATTCAAAGGAAGGTTGCTAACTTTCAGCGTAAACGAACAGTAAAAATTACCATAAAATAAGTAAAATATTACTTTTGTGTTCTAGGCTTTATTTTAGTATTTGTGAACTTTATTGAAACCAAAACGTATATTTTGGAGAGCGAAATCCAAGATGATGGATATTCAAAATGGTACACATTTGTATTTAATTACAACCCACTTCTGTGGTCGCATGATCTAAGACGTCACTTTTACACTAGACTAGACTAGACTCTCTATGTTGGGGAAAATGAGGTTCGAATCTTGCTCAGGCGTAATGAGTTTGTTTAATTCCCAAGTGGTTTTCACTTTCTCTTCAAACAAAAGTGTGTACACTTCCTATAGATATAACCTCCATCATGACCAAGAAAATTATCAGAGTTTGTATATAAGGATCTATCCCAAATGGGTTATAGGGTGAAGTGCTAAAATAAAATTAAATATATGTTCAGATTATTAAACCAATTTATTTAAAAACCAATAAAAAACTTAGCCTATGGTTTCCCTTTCCAATGAAGATGAAATATAAAATTAGAGTTAAAATTGTATCTAATATAACAAGAATAAATTGTATAGTAATGTATATAATTTAAAAAAAGTTATTATTATAAATACGATAAAAAAAATTCAACATCTTTTTAACTAAGATTTTTGTGTTTAAGACTAATTTTTTTTATAAAAAAAATAAAAACAATAATTCGATATTTTAGGTAACCTTAATAAAATAATTTGAAATATATCTAATTATATAAAAATAAATATTGAGATATTATATGCGTTATAAAATTGTATTTTAAAATATAATAAAGCTAATCAAAAATATAATGTTAACAAAAATATATATAACTATAGTTGAAATATGAATGGAAAGAAAAATAATTGTTGATTTATTGTCGTCACTATAAAAATAGGGTATTTTAATTTCATGAAAAAAACTCTTTATTATTAAGAAACCAAATAATGATATTGTTTAAAGTAATTTAATTTAAATCATCAAGTAAAATGTATTATGTTCATCAACGTATTAGAGTATTTATGATAATTTAAACCACTTAAAATCATTAAAAATATTAATTAGTATTTTTAGAAAATCGTTATTGATTATACGTCAGATATAAAACAAGACTTTTAAAAACTTTATCTTCTACTATATTACTTATTATTAATGGCAGCTATTAGAAACACCTTTCTATTGTTTAATTAGATTAAACGCAGGGTCTGTTGGTCTTATACAGAATTATTGATTGATGAACCTTCATGTGAAGTGATGTAAAGAATGAGAGTTCAGAGATAATTAGATATTTAGTTTACTTGCCAACAATATTCAAGATGGACGTATATTCACAACTCAAATTTCTCAACTATGTTTCATATATTTATGGCATATTCTTGTTTGACAGATACCATTTGAATTTTAAATCTCCATCGAATGTTTTTAAAATGTTTTACAGGTATTTGTTCCCAATGAACAATTGTATTTTTTCTGTCCACGCAATGTATTCTACTAATTACATCCACTATTCAAACGTCTATAGTATAACTTTGACTATTTTGGGCTTTTCCACATTAGGTTTTTATATCCTGACAATTGTCAGTTCTACATTCAATAAATCGAACACAGCCAGCATTATTTCTAAAATGTCCTCTTTGGAAACGCTTATAAATAAAGAAGGTTTTAATTATATTCACTCAAAGCGAGTCAGCTATATTAACTTAGTAGTTGGAAATATTTTATTGACTTTCAAATATATCCTCCTTGTCGACGTTATTGAACCAGTATTGATAAATTTTTTCTTAATTGAATCTACATTTATCCTCGTTCAGTCTCATTTCTTGTTTCTGGTCCTGATGATAAGGGAAAAACTGGCCCACATCAACCTGCAACACGAACATTCCGTCGTTAAGTGGGAGGAGGTGGTTATGTGGTCACAGCACCGGGCAGGAATTGTCGGCGTGGCTCGTCTTGTCAACGCCACCTACTCCGTACAATTGTTGACAGCAGTCACAGCTATCTTCATCATAATAACTACATATACATTTTTTTTTATTTTCTCATTTTTTGATAACAGTCTTAGGAACAAAGTACACTACATATCTTACGGCCAGTTTACTTCGCATATGTTTTTCTATACCTTTCTACTATTTCAATACGTGTACTTTTGCCAGTCTGCGATGTCAGTGGTGAGTAAAAATAAAGTATATATTTCAAATGTCCTTAATTATATTAAAATTATGTTAGATATTAAAGTGGTATGCCCTCTGCTTATAATATGCTTGGACATATATATGGATTCTTAACAGTTTTTAGCACAACAAAATTCGCATTTAGATTTATAACATAAAATTGTTTTAATATTATTAACCACCTCGGTTAAATAAATAGCAAACGCGGTAGTTTTGTGTTGAGCTAGACTACCAAGAAAGGGGATATAATGTTTATAATCTTTGTCAGATGACCTGTGGGTTGTGTTTATTACAGGGGTCTACACAACNCTTCCTTCATACATATTTGGGTTCACTTACTCTGAATTCAACCTTCCCATTTCCTAACACACTACTCTAATTAGTACATAATTATATAACCCGAACGTATTAGTAAGACGTGATGTTAAGTATTATTATTATTCTTTTAATACTCTTCCAAATTAATGTAACAATTTTTTTTAAGTCTACTTTAGTTTCGGTATAAATATGTTAAGTACTTAAGGAACGTATTTTTGTCAAATCTGTAAAAATGAGAAATGATATTTGCAACAAATCTTGATGCATAGTAAATTTAAAGGTCAAAATCATCTTCGACTAAATATAACCTATTGTATGGATTATAAGTTTAGAGAGCTCACGTATCTTGGTTTTATAATGGTAACTCGCTTTGCTCGTTGGGGGGTATCATCCCCAATCCCCCGGTGGGTTTACTTGTTAAGTGGATGTAAACTAATGTAATTCCTGTGTTGTTTCGAACGTAACCAATTAAAATTACTGTTATTGTATTGTATACACCGTAACCACTATAAAGTTTTGCCGTCAATTGAATTTTTTTCAGGGGTTAAAAATTAATTTTTTTTAACTTTTCGGAATTGTCCGGTCTATTACAAGCAAGAAACTCTAAGCTCTAAGCTAATCTGGCAGTGGGTAAACATTAATTTCAGGGAATGAATCAGCCATGTGGCTTTATAATAGTATGTTTTTTATAAAGTAAAAATATAAACTAATCATTAAAAGTAACCCTGTTATTTTTCATGTTACTGGTTAGTAGTTGTGGTTAATATTTAGAAGTAACTTGTACATTTGTCACAGACAAATGCTTAGATATATGTAGGCAATGATATAATAATAAATCTATATTTATGTTGTTTATAAAACTCCAAGTATTATTAATAGAAACGATATGCTTTATATTACATTCTGGTTTGATATTACACGGTACCTAATTAAACTTTAGATAAATTTAGATAAATAGAACAAATAATGAATGAAACACCTTTTTTATTAAAATATATATTTAGTATACAAAAAATGATATGTCATTTTTTTTTTTTTTATATGAAGCACTTTATTTTCAATACTATCTTGCGTTTTTATTCAAACAGCACAAAATGTATCTTATTGAAAATGATGTTACTATCTTTTATGTTGGATAAATAGAATAACTTTCCCAGTAATACTCCTCACGATTTCTGTAATCTATATATGCTATATAATGGTTTTTCTTAATATCTTCAATATCAATTAATCACATGTAAACATTCTTAATATTACATTTAGAAACCGACCTACTTTATGAATATATATAGTAAAGTGCTTCAGTGTTTATTAACATTCCAGTAGATAAAATCAAGGCTTTATAGTTTTATTAAATTCAAATATAGAGGATTTTGTGTATAAAATGTACTTTTGTGTAGAGTTTAGAATAGGATGATTGTGAATTAGTGGTGATATAAATAGAGTCGTTACATAACTTAATGTTTCAGAAATAAGAGTAATAATATATGTAATCAAAACAAAATGTTTATACCTCTAGTTAGATTTTTATTTTGTTCATATACTTTATTCAAAAAAAAAAAGTAAATCCCCAGTTTAATAAATGTCCAGTATTTTTAATTTTTGTCCTCTCTGATTAAGAGAAAGTATTGTAGATTTGAAAATCTTCGACTTATAGATTATGGTGAATCTCTAATCTATAGAATGTTCCAAAAACCAAAGAGTGGATTTTACAATAGTCATTAATATATTTGTCTCTTCTTCTTCTAGTTACAAAACATATGGAAATAATTAGTTCAAAATTGATATTTAGATGAATATAAACGAAACAATATGTAAATCATTGTGATAATTGGAATGTCCATAGACCTCAAGCCATGTGTGAAGAATGATCCTGAGAATGGGATGAATCTTGGGTATCTTAGTGATGGAAAATCTTTACGCTAAGTGAAAGGTCCTGGTTTCGAGTCTCGTATACATTTATCAATTCTCAACACAATTAAATAAATGGTTCGGAGCTCCGCACGGACTCTCTCGCTCTATTGTTTATAAATGGAAATTCTCACTCAAAACTCGTAAAATATGTGAATCCAAATAATATACACTAGCAAACCCAAGAAAAAATTACACTATCCTTATGTAAAATGGTTTTATAGTCGCGATTTTAAAATACACTAGCAAACCCAAGAAAAAATTACACTATCCTTATGTCAAATGGTTTTATAGTCGCGATTTTAAATTTTATAATTCTATTTTAAAGAATTAATGTCATCAATTGTAAGCTTGGACCGATAAAAAAAAAGATCAATATTGGGTCCACAAGGGTCAACACTTCGTATTAAAATTTCTACTTCCGATTTAAAAAGTACGACATTTTATTAGTTGTTGCACATTTACATGTCATCGCATTCCTATTAAATTCATCATTTATAAATTTTGAATGGTAAAATATTTTCAAATTAACTATTGAGTCTAAAATGGAGATAGATCATTGTTGTAAAATTTGTTTACTAGGAGGCTTAAGGAAAAATAAAATAAACTTTTTGAGAGACTAACTTATAACTAAACGGACGAAATAAATGCCACAACTCGTCACTCTGGTAGTAAGACGTGGTGCTAAAAAAAAAAGAACTTAAATGTGAGACATTAATCGGAGTAGTCCAATCCTTCGTACGTCGGCTAGACAGTGGTATTAGTGTGCACAGTCAAAGCAAGAAGTTTCAGGAAATATACATAACAAATTTACATTTGCATTGATCCTTTCGAAGTCCATAGTATTAAAAAAAATTAGAATTAGGTTAATAAACTAAACAAATTTGAAATAAATACATTATGTAATACAAAATGATATAAAATCAAAGAATCGGGGTATAAAACTAAAAGAACTTGTTATAATTCAATAATTATACAATTTTTCAACTATTAAATATTTTATATATCAAAAACTATTTTTATTTAAAATATTGAATATACTTCATTACATACACTTCATATGCATGTTTAGCGAACATAAATTTAATCCCCATGTATAAACTAGTTTATCATGAAACGACTACTAAAATGGATAAAAAGTAAGTTTGACTGTTTATAACTCAAGAAATGTTATGATTTGATATCATTTAATCAATATTTATGGCTTATATTTATACACTTATTAAAATAATTTAATAAATATTTTGTGGTCAAATGACCTTAAGGAACAGGGTTCGTAGCCCCTCGTGGCTGGTTTATTAATGAAGATCGTAGCTAGGAGGTCAAACTGCCGGTCACAAGACCATGGGGGCTAAGGTGTTGGGTTCATCTCATACCAGTTGATGCTGCCACTTAAGCCAGGGGAACCAGGGTCTACGTCCGGACAGGGACTGCCTAACTGTCAGCCAGGCCATAGGTAAAACCTCTTACCACCTCGTCCGTTCAATCTATTCTCTACAACCACTAAGATATTCAGTTTAACTTCACTCTAAAATCATATTGGTAGTAGAATGGTAGTACTAATAAACCTTTAAAACACAAGACTAACATCAATCACGAATCCACACAAGTAATAATAGCATCCTCCCCTTTATCCTCGGCCAAAGACTTCCTGACAGACTTGCAGAACTACACACGTAAAACATTATATAAATAAGGGAGGTGACATAATTAATATCAGTATATCAACTATAGTATTAGAATTAATATAACTTAAACTATCAACAAATCAACTAAACCTTAACTCGTATTATACAAACAATTTGTGGTAAACACAGGATATTTTTTGTAAAATGATTTTGTTAAAAATGGGTATTGGGTGACTGGTTTAAATATCAATAATGATTCAAGTTTATTTATCTAAAATATATTAATTTAACGGTAATTAACGTAAAAAAATATATGTATATAATTTTTTTATTTTCTTTTTAGAAAACTTGACCTCAAGATTGAATATAAATCGAAATATGTTAAAAAGTTTTTAATATAAATAATAATGTTTTATTATTTACAAGTAGTAAATCATTTTAGGATAATTTAGAGAAAATTGGTTTTTTTAATAATGTATTTCTTAAAAAAGTATTTTAACAGATTAATATAAAATGTATTTATAGAGAGTGATTATTGGGATTACAGTATGATTTGTTTGTTTTACGAATAAAACAAAATAAGGGTAATAATTTATTCAACACCTATCATTTAATATTTTCTTAGAAACTGTAAGACACAATATGAAAAAATTTGTGCTATTGTGTCGTATCATTAATTTTTTTATAATGTATACAAATATTTTGTAAGTACACTGATAACACCCTGAAACATTGACGAAATATACAATGGCTCTTTCTTCTAAACTGCACCATAATATAACCATTCAATGGGGGTTGTTAACTTTCAGCGTAAACGAATCGAAAAAATACCATAAAATAAGTAAAATATTACTTTTGTGTTCTAGACTTTATTTTAGTATTTGTGAACTTTATTGAATACAAAACGTATATTTAGGAGATCGAAATCTAAGCTGATGGATATTCAAAATTGTACACATTTTTATTTAATTACAACCCACTTCTGTGGTCGCATGATCTAAGATGTCACTTTTACACTAGACTAGACTAGACTGTCAATGATGGAGAAAATGAGGTTCGAATCTTGCTCATGTGTAATGAGTTTGTTTAATTCCTAAGTAGTTTTCACTTTCTCTTGAAACAAATGTGTGTACACTTCCTCTAGATATAACCTCCATCATGACCAAGAAAATTATCAGAGTTTGTATATAAGGATCTATCCCAAATG